>JANHGB010019837.1:0-59958 GCA_026283785.1 Coracopsis vasa
TGGAGTTGCACCCAGTTATAAACTGTTGTGCTGATTTCCACAGCAGCAGGGAAGGATGAATAGCGTCAAGACGTTCCTTCTTACCTTCAGAATGAATGTAGTGAGGTGCATTGTGTATTAGGTTTTAAAATAGGAGTTGTAAGGAAGCTAAAAATCGAGCGTCTTCAGGCCAATGTAATTGGAAAGATATGTTTTTGGGTTTTTTTCCTCTCTTGCTAGGCTGTGGGCAGGATTTACTGCCCTCCCCACAGTTAAAAACAGAGGAGAGGAATGGAATAAAAGGGTAAACTGTAGGTCTCTGTGGTTCAATGAGGGTTATAAAGCCACTTCCCCATCTACTGCCACTCCTTTGCCATGTAAAAGTTCTGTAGGTGAAACTGGATGTCATCTAAAAGTGCAGTCTTGCTGCTGGTGTTTCCTTGTCCGTGACTCTCCCTGTCCTCCCACTGCCTCCCCCCTGTGTCTTTTCCTTGCACACCTTTTTCTCCAAGGGCTATTGTCTCCTTGTGTCCTTTGCCCCTGACCCCCTTCCTTGCTCAGGCCTTAGTCATTGCACTGCCTGTGGCACTTCTGCATAGCCTAAGTCAGAAAGCCCAGCCTATCTGGCACGTTGCGTGGCATCAGAAGTAGTTAAGAGACGTTAATACTTAGGATATGTTCTGTGTTCAGTAAATGGGAACTGATGATTTAAATCATGTGGGGTCCAGAAATGTGGTGGTGGTTTGAGGCCCAGTGAAGCAGATATGCTTTGCTGAAGCAGGGGAGGGGAGGAAATGCCAGGATGTGAAGAGACTTGGCTGTGTGGCACGTTGTGCATGCACGTTCGGGTTAGACTAATGGTTTGATTTTTAGGATAGGAAGGAATTTTCCTCTGAGTCATATTGGCAGGAATGAATGTGGTTCTTTTTCCTTCCTTTACAGCGTAGAGCCTTGTTCATTTGCAAGAATCACCAGGCATGTTTCACCTAATAAAATTTCTGCAAAGCTACTGTAACACTTCTGGGTTTTCTCCCTCTCCTCTCCCTCTCTCTTTCTCATTCTCCCTCTACCCCTATCTCTTTCTTCCACTTTCTTCTTTTCAGTGTATGGCTGCTTTTGAGGCTCGTGGTCTGTTCTGTAAAGGCTGATACTTGTTCTAAAAGGAATATTCTGGAAAAATAATAGATTAATCTTTTTCTTTTGACATTCTGAAGGGCTGGTATTGGGATTGGTGTGCACCCACCTGGAATTAAACATCTGTTAAGTTGATCTTTTTAATTGTGAGTAACTGAGCCAAGTGACCCAGGCAGTGTCTGCCTGACTTAGATTTCTGTTAGCTGCTTTTAGGCTTTTTCTTGCTGTCTGTACCAGCTCTGTGGTTTGTTCACCAAGGTGACTAATTTTTCCATGACCTGGAATGCCTTATAATGGGAGCAGAGGTACTTAACATTGCATTTTGCATTTGAGTCTGTTTACCATACAAAGTTTAGCTATTAGAGCATTAACTTCCTTTATTGCGTTAGTCCTTGCATTTACTTGTGTTTCCTGAAGTGCACATGTAAAGTAAAATTGGATAAAATTAGAGGATGCGATATTACATATTGGAAATGTGAGGGTTTTGATTTTGAAGGTTTTGTTTCAAAAAGGAATGAAAGGGTGACATTTACTTTTTCAAGTTACAAAAATCTAGTGTGTATTGTAGGAGTTGCTTGTGAATATGGAGGAAATGTGCTATTGCATATACCAAGTCATAAATCCTAAAATCACAACAGCTGTTGTAGTTGACCATAATGTTCACTCTGCGTTTATCAAAATTTTTTACATTTCCTAGTTCTTCAGTGCTAATGAGGTTGCCACATCTTATAGGGGTCACTTCTGTGTCTGTATCAGGAGATACTCAGATGGAGCTTGATCATGCTTGTCAGTGGGCTTTGAAACCTAATTAGGCAATTATAGCTTAAATTCCACAGCTCAAAATAAACAGAGCTCCATCTTTTCTGTGAGCTATTTTCTAACAATGAAACCTGCTGAGTACAGACTAACTACAGCGGCAATGCACAGATTTTGTTCATCAAGAATAAAAGTGATGCTGAAGTATGCTGTTGCACTCTGAGAAATAGGCCACGTGCAGTGTACATGGAAGCCACCTATTTTGTGCAGTCTGCCATTTATGCTTGCAGATGAATTATTAGTCATGAAGACTGCATCTACAAGTTTAAAAGGGTGTTTTGCTTGCTCCAAGCAGTTATTCAGAGAGATTCACTTGAGCAATTAACTACTTTAAATGAAATAGCCTATCTTACAGAAATGTTAAATAGTTGATTGTCATGCCTTGACCTGTAAGTAACCCAGGAACTTTTACCTCTGACAATACTTCTTAGCGTTTTAAAGCTTACATAGGTGCCAGGATAGACACTGGTGTTTTAGGGTATGTTAGCACTTGAGTGTGTGTGCATTGTGTGTATAAAACCACTATTGAACCTTTGCTGGTCGATGACTGTACAGTCATAGACAAGTTTAACTTACAGTGAGCCTAAAAGTTCTTGCTTACATTTCATACACATACAGGGACCTGCAGATAAAAAAGCATGTGCTAAACACTGTGCTAAAGGAGTGGATCTATCTGTATCCCAGTCCACTCAGAAACAACTGCTGAGCAATGAGGACATACTGATAAAGGGCTGCAAACTATCCAAGCTGTATCTAAGTGCCAGCTGCATTTCCATGTGGGAACACAAAGATGGGCGTGCTCTCTTGGTGAGAAGCAATGGCTCTTGATAACTTCCACGCTGGTAATCAGAGTAATTAAGTAGTTTTTCAAATAGAAATTTCCCCTCATCCGTTTGAATGAAACATAATTTCAAGGTGCACAGCATTAGCATAAAAATGGGGAATAAACCATTGAAGTCTAGACTGAGTTACATTGGCCCTGAAAAATCCTCAGGGTTTTTTTGCAGATGATGTGCAAATTTTGGAGAGGAACAGTTAACACAGCCAGTTTTCAAGTGTCCTTTCTAATACTTCTTTTTCTTCGCTTCTTCCTGGGTACCACTGAAAATGCCCAAACCAACTGGGTGATTTTTTTTTTTTGCTGCTTCCAACCGTGCTAGTCTCTCTCTTCTCTGACTGTTCCTTTTAGATTCAGCTGAATGCATTACAAAAACATATTTATTTCTAAAAAAAAATACATATACAAACAGATATGAGCTAATTCAGTGTTTCAGAATACTGTAAAGCTATACCAGTCTGAATAACTGCATTATCTGAAAGAAAGTAAAGTTATGTTTTTTTCTATTGCTTGTTAATTAAGGTGTTCTATGGCTTTTAGTTACATAAAAAGTGGCTTAGCCTTTCTCGTACTGCCTAAGTGTTCTGGTCGCATGAGCAGACTATTCCTTTTGGGTAGGACAAGAATAAATGGGCTCAAGTTGCTTTAAGGAGGTTTAGACTGGATATTGGGACAAATTTCTCTTCTGAAAAGGTTGTCAAGCATTGGAACAGGCTGCCCAGGGAAATGGTGAGTCACCATCCCTGAAGGTGTTTAAAAGACATGTAGATTTGATGCTTAGGGGGATGGTTTAGTAGTGGACTTGACAATGATAGGTTAGTGGTTGGATTTGATGATCTTCAAGGTCTTTTCCAACCTAACCGATTCTCTGATTCTATGAAATATCTATCCCAGTAGAATGCTTTGATTTTAAATGTTTAAAAACAAGTTTCTGGATTAGTACTTCTTACAGCATGAATTGTATGTGTTATTTCAGTTATTCCGATAGACAAGTATTTTGGTGATGGTGTTTCTTAAGCTTCTTAAGAGTGAGTGAGATGATGTTCACTAACTAGGGTACTGCTTAGCTTTAAGTCCACAGTACACTGTAACCAAATATACAATTTCTTTTTCTTATTTGTTAAACTAAATGACTGTCTTATTTTCCCCCTTCTGAGAAAATTCAAAACCCCTTTTCTCTTTTCAAGTAGCTTTTCATATCCTGTTGAAATGATTACTGTGGAGATAGATTCTTAGCATATCTCATCTTGCTTTGTTTAAAAAGCTTAATATATGGAAAAGAGAAGAAAGAAAGACATCCTAAAGTTCTGTGAAGACTCATTCAGTAACTTCTAAAACCCTTTTAAAAATAAAGGCATAATATGGTAGCATTAAATGAAGAAAATGCCTGTCCTTTATGAGGCTGTATGTTTCAGCATATTTGCATTTGGAAAATGTTTGCTGCATTAATATGTTGTTAAAATAAGTTTCCCATTTTTTTTTTAAGATCAGCTCACTGGAACCTGTTGCTGCCAATATCAAGGTATTTTTTTGTTTATTTAGTAGTTTTAGCTCTTCTGCTCTTAGGACAGTGTTACTGTCAGGCTTTATGGTCTCTGATGTATTGTATTACACATTTAAGAACCCGCTGTGCTAGGTTTTGCCTGCAGGGCTCTGGCTGCCTGGGCCAGTGGTAAGACAGGGGTAGCAGTGCACCTAGTCGTAGGTGCTATTTTGAGAGGAGAAGCAAAGATATGATGGGCACAGAATGTTTGATGTCTTCCTGTTCATTTTGGAAAATACTTGCTGGAGAAGAACTTCCCAGGCCCTGCAGCTGTTTAT
Source organism: Coracopsis vasa (assembly GCA_026283785.1). Lineage (NCBI taxonomy): Eukaryota > Metazoa > Chordata > Aves > Psittaciformes > Psittacidae > Coracopsis > Coracopsis vasa. The sequence continues at coordinate 4,589 of JANHGB010019837.1, forward strand.
TCCCTGTTCATATTTCCATTGTTAAGTTTTCATCCTCTGCCAAGACCTTAATATCCTAAAAAACAGATGAGATCAAATCTTCTTTCATCCCTCTAGTGTTTTTCTCTCTGCATATCTTTCCTTTCCAGCTGCAATAGATCTTTCCTGAATTGATTTCTGTCTGCTCCCCTGTGGTTTAAACATCTGACTTCTCCCTCCTTATAGCCCAACCTAAAATCCCTCACTCCTCTTAGCTTGCTGATGTATGTATTATTCAAGATTTCTGTATATTAAGTAAAACAAAGCAAAACAAAATGCTGTCCCCCCCTTAAAAGATCCTAATGGTCAAGCGCCATAGTGTTTTTATTTTCCTTTTCTCATAATTTGTTTCAATAGATCTATGGCAAATACCATAATTTGGACATTTTTTCCCTTGTTTACTCTTCTGCCTATTTTTGATGCTGTCATTACTCTTTTGAAATTCCTGCTAAAATGTTTTATGTTTTTATGCAATACTTTTTTTTTCCCTTTTTTTTAAAAAATGTTGGTGAATATTCATTGGATATTTACATTTTATTTAGATTTAATAATTATACCTGGTTTTCCTCCAAAATAAAATGGGTTAGATGCAGCCACAAGTCTGAGAGAACGGCATAAGTAGCATTGGAAGGAAATGTTTTATTTGTTGAGAACCCTCTCCAGGTAGTGCATTTTCAGTACAGACCAGTTCCCTCTGCTATCTTCTTGATAGCAGGGTCAAGCGAAGTGGCAGCAGTCATAGTTGTGGTGATGACACTATCTGATGACTAGTTTGCAGTCCCTATGCCAGAGAAGAGAGAACAACACTCCATGAGGAGCCCCAGTACTGTTTAGCCAATCCAAAGTGTTCATGGCAGACTTCAGAGGGACCTATTAATAAAAAGGAAAAGAAGGAGGGATAAAAGGGAAGAACTGTACTGTTCTTTAAAATAGAAATTAAAAAAAATCCTTGCTTGTGCACTAAATGGTGTGAAGGCAACTGGTAAAATGGCAAGCACACTATCTAGTAGCTATGGATTGCCATAGGAACCATAAGTGTATCAGCTCTTCTGTTAATTATCATTCATAGTGTTGAATTAACAGTGAGTTTCTGAAAACACAAACATATCACTTCAGTGTATCTGTAAATATTGTGGCCTTGAAAAATGCCTTTTTTTTTTTTTTTCCCCTTTCCCCAGTCTGTCCAGATTTTTGTTAATGTTAACCTTAGACTATAAGAGCACACACCCAAAACAAATGAGGAGCCCACTGCAATCATTCTGCCTACTGCTGCCATCTCCCGGCTGGAGCCGACCCCACATATGGACAGGTTTCTTTTCCTTCTGTAGTGAGAGAAAGCTCAGACAGTATAGATCCATGTGTTTGATGAACTAAAGGCTGTACAGTTATTCCCATACCATATGTATGTGGGCAGTTAATGATCATGGTGTAAGTACAGCCACAGATAGTTAAATTATATTGCTTTACGTACAGATGGCACAATTCTTTATTAAATATCTGAATTAAATAAAAAAAGACAGATCCTTTCAGTTTGTTTGCACTGCTGTAGTCTTTTTGAACATAAGCTGTGATCTAACAAAATGCTGTCTGCACCCTTTTTTATTTCCACAGTTCATGTTCCCACCAACAAACATTTCCAATTCATTCTGCAGAGAAGGTCATCTTAATCAAATATATGTTGCTAGAATAAATACATATAACCTCCTGTACATTTATAACTGATATGTAGGAGTGGGTTTTCTTAACAAAATCCTGTTGAGACAGATGTCTGGAACTTTCTTTAGTTTTATGTCAAAGACACATCGCTCGTATCTCATCTAAATTTGCTCTATCCAATTTACATTGAGCAACGATCTGGTCAGAAGTGATTACTTGCCAGAACTCACACTGGCATTACTATGCTAACTCTCTCATGGGTGTTAGTCACTATGGTGATTAAGGCAGCTACCTAGATGTTACAGAGAAACTACAAATTCATTTCCAAACTGTCAGTGTTGCTTTAGAAAGAAATTAAGATACATATTATTTAAGGGTTCTACTAGGAAATGTTTACTGTTAAATGCCAGTAATGCTTACTATAGCAAAAATGGTAAGAGCAAATTACAAGTCAATTGCAACAGGTTAAAATCACAAAGTAGCCTGTACATCATTGCTGCCCTCTCTGTGGCTTTTATCCTTTTTTGCACAAAATCACAGCATTTTCTCTAGTGTGTTCCAAAAATGCAAAATTACTTTGAACTCTCTGTCTGGTGCCCTAGTATTTGGAGACTCCATTTGAAGCACTTTGTGCATGGCTATTTGGGTAAATTTCAGTATCCAGGTAAATTCCAGTGCCAGGGTGCTGTTGGCAGCTGGTGTTGGTCACACCAAAGCTTCTAAAAAGTGGTATTCTGCTGTGATTAAAAACTGTGGTTTTTTTAATACTGTGATGACATCATTGTTTCAAAAAAGGAGGAGCATGTTCTGGGCTGTAAAAGTCCATTCTGCCTTGGTAAGATATGGTGATTTCATAGTTTTATCAGTTAGCTTGTTGTAAGCGTAATATTTGGTTCTCATTTGACATGAATATCTATGAAAATAGTTGGCTTTGATAGTGATTATTAAGCATTTTTTCTATTATTTCTCAAAAGTGTTCTAAGTCAAGAGTGTTACGAAGTGAATGTCAGGTCAAAAAAGGACAGTAATTATGGGTACTCTATGTGAAGCGCTTATGTATTTAATTCCTACCTGTGGGTATGTGGATAACGTTGAAGTATCAAGAAAACTGTATTTCTCGAGTGTTTCTGGATTCAAAGTTTTATTTTGATGGCAAGACGGTTTCAGTACTTTCCTTATAATTCTGTTGAATAGAGGGTTGCCATATCGCCAGCTCTTAAGGAACACTGTTTTTCAAGCGTGTGAAGTTGTGGTTATGACTGCCAGATAATGAAATACTGTTTTGTTTGTTTCTTTTCTTTTGTGAATAAAGGAGAAAGCGTTCATCCTGATTTATGAAAGGGAGTGGTATAGGCTGTAAAATTATGTCACATTAATAACATCTAGTGGTGAAAGCTGAGAACTGAAGGAACAAATGTTACCTAATGCCTTGCACTGAATTTTATCAGTGAGGTGACAGCTCTAATAGTGGAGCTAGAACTGCAGATTATTGCTCTTTGTTATCATAAAGTAAGGAAGTGTTGGTGTAGATGTTCCTTATGTTTTACCAGGATGTCTTAATAGCTTGATCTGTTTAGTTATTGCATTGGCTTGACAGACTTGTTAATCTTTCTGCTGTTTTTGCCTTCTCATTTCCTCTGATGCTACTGTCAGTGCATCAGGAGGAGGCTGCTGCCTTGTGAGACTGATGTTACCAAGGAACACTGGGGCTGATCAGCAGAGGTAAAACAAGTTAAATTTTGTCATCCTTTCAGAAGCAGTTTGAATGGAGCCAATTCAGAGTAGGTGACTGGCTGCCTGACCTCTGATCCCTTACAAGCCAGCCTGTGAGGGGACAAGCACTTCGTCTTGCTGCCAAAACTGCCAGGGGACAGCAAGCTGCGCCTCCAGCCTTCCTTATTTAACCTGCTTCCCAGGCTGGCTGGTTAAGCAGGAGTGGCACCAGCGAGGAAAAAGAATGATAAAAATGACCCTCTTCAGAAAAACAGCACAAGGAGATCTTTGCACTGGGCAGTGCACTTAAAGATTTACACAGTCTGTGCGAAGGGGGCATGTAGTGCAAAACTCTCTGCAACTATCCCCAAACTACCCTCTCAACAGAAACTTCTTGAGATTGCATAGCTGCATGATTGCTTCTGCCTTATGGGTCCCTCTGCTGGCCTTACAGCTTGGATGAGTATTTTCAAATAAAGCTGCTGTGGCTTCTGTGTGTTAGCATCTTTAGTGCTGCAGGTGTGGTGAGGTTTGAATCCCTAATAGTGCTGCAGGGCCTTTTGGAACCGGGTAGGAAACAACAGGTCTGAATGGTTAAGTGATGGAGGTAGCTAAACAAAACACATGAGGCTTTATTTAAATATTTCTGTGTTTTAGGCCAGGAAGATGACAGTTTTCTCAAATGAATTTCTCTATTATTTAGAAAAAAATGTGGAATATATTGGAGTTATTCTTTATTATAGTTAAAGCTTATGTTTGCCAAATACATATCTTTGTGAATGCACAGACAACATGTGTGGCAGAGAGGGATGGAATTATTCCTTTTTGGCTAATTAAATTCTGAAGATGAAAAAATGCCTTACACAATCTGTAGCATTTCTGATCGGTTTGGGGATTCTCTTGGGTTTTTTACTTCCTTCTGTTCTCATTTTATATTGATGATTATTCAGTGGCTTTGCATCTCAGTTCAGGAGTTGTAATGCTTCTTAATTTTATTTTATTTTTTCCAAGTTTATATTCAAAGCTGGTGTCATAAATTCCAGAATCTTCAGTTTATGGAGTTTTGTTTACTCTTTTCTACCATCAACCTGGATTACATTCCTCTTTTCTACAGCTGAACAAACAGAAGGCTATGTCCATCAAAAGCATAGTCTTGAACCAAATGAGCTCATATAAACTATATCCCTAAACAGTACTGAACTAAAATTGATTTGTACTTACGGTACAAGAAGTCATCTCGGATTTTCCGCTCATCTTCTAGGGTAGTTTATTAGTTATCTAGATTTAGCTTATATGAGAATGGACTCAGCAAATTAAGTTCTAAACAAGAAACACCTGCCAGAAATAGTGGTGGTGTTTGTTCAGGGTTATTTTTTTGTGTTTTGGTTTGGCTTTTTTTTTTCTTTTTTTTTTTTTTTAAACCTTTCTATAAAACTGGGGTGAGGAAATTCTGCCAGGTTTATCTTCAGATAGGAGTATTGGGAGAAATCTGGTACTCGGTCTCACTACTTTTGCCTTAGAAAACCTTTTGCATGTCTATTGCTCTTTTCCTTTTTATCAGTAAAACCACCATCTGAGCTGATTCTGCAGCACAGTCTTCTGCAAATACATTTCATTTCAGTTGCCAAATTCTGATTAAAACCCACTCATGCCTGAAGTTAGCTTCAGATTTTCAGGTTATCAGATATCGTTGTGCTTCTCATAGTGCTAAACCAGATTTTTGTTTCAAGTGTCTGCTTCCTGTCTAATTTAAAGGAAATTATGTAGAGGAAAAGAAGAAATGTAGAAAGAAAAACCGTGTGACATAAGCTGATTTTGATGGAGCAAAGCAGGCTTTAGTGATGTAATGAAAGGTAATATTTTGCGTATACTGTTTATTTATCTAATAAAATGGGAAAAACATGGTGTTGTGTTTAAATCTGAAAGTTGCCTCTGTATTCCTGATAATACTGCAGTCTGGTAGGATCTCTGACAAGTATTTTACATCTTCATACCAGATCCCTCAAGATTGTGCATCACACTCAGGTTTGTGCTCTCCTCCTTTGTTCTGCTTGCAGAGAGGTTCTGGTCCCTTCCTACAAGCTGTTCACTGTCTCCTGCTTCTCTAAGCCAAGGTATTGTGCAAGGGAACATTGATATTCCTGAAATACGGCGTAGATTAGTAAACTTCAGAGTGGAATTAAATCCCATGCATAAAAGAAACCTGGATATATTTTATTCCAGTCTTGTTTCACAGCTGTATTTCCCTAAGAAAGCTGAATTCTCACTGCATTCAAGTGCACTGGTTTTGAAATTAATTATAGTAATGTTACACACACCTTGGTGGTACTTTGTGCAGTTCATGCACTTTCATTTATGTGATTATATAGCATATTCAATTATCTAACTTACACAGTATCATTATAGAAATAATAAGTGATATTTCTTAATAGAGATTTTTGTCAGTTGGAAAAGAAACTAGAATTAAACTTTTAAAGCAGCCTTTTAGTTTTATTTCAAATTCTTAAATATTTTTATGCTGCTATTTAATAGGACATATTAAATATTTTCTATTACTTATAGTGCCGTAAATATTCTGGCTATGTCATCAAAACATGTTATATGTTTGTCGCACATTAATGGAATTTATTATTACAATTAATATTTTTTGCCTGTTTCTAGAATGTCAGAATCTCTTAGTATCTGAGTTTTTTTAAAATCTCTTCGATGCCATAAAAGGATTCTATAATTAGGTAGGGCACTTCACCATGTCTCTACAATACACTACATTACAAATAACAAAACAGTTATTTTTTTGTGCCTACACCCAATTTTTGTGTGGTTTCTTGAAAAAGAAAAAAAAAAAACCCAGTCCTCTCCCAGCCCTGTCCCCTCACCCCTCCCAGCCGAAGGAGCTGTTTTTCTAGGTGTGTGCTTCAAAAGATACTGATGTACAGGATCTATTATAAAATTAGAGTTCAAAGAAAACAAGTTGTTTCAATATGATGTTTGATCTGTACTCTTCCCATTAAGATTGAGTACTTCTTGATCTTAACAATATCCTTTAAACAGAGAAGCTGTAAGAAGATATTGCCATTTTTAAGGTCTGGTAAAAAATAATATTTCTAGTAGCAGTTCTATTGGTTAATGTTACTCAATTTATTCAAAATGTTATTATTATGCAAGCCTGTGTATATACTTTGTATTTGCAAGTTTCTGGTAAAAAAAAAAAGTACCTGGTTTTACAATGTTTTGCACTTAGACTGAACCTGTAATTGGAATCTGAGCCTGAATTTAAATTAAATATTAAGTAGAGTATATGAGCTGTGGCAGGCAAAAATTCATTCACCTCTGTCATCACATTATGAAATAAGATCAAAAGCTCGCAATCTTCCAGAAGAGGACTTATGGTTTGGACTTTTTCTTTTTTTGCTGTTATACCATAAATGTCTCATGAGGAGTTTCTCACTGTAGTTCTCGCTGTATAGTCCCTGTATACGGTCTACTATATTTTTCTAAATTTCCTCATTTCACACTTCTTAAAGTCCCTTCCACTTCTTAAGGACTTAAGAAAATATAAAAATCTTTATGGATATAGCTGCTTTGAATTTCATTTCTACTTAAAACAGTAGAGAGATGCCCTGCCAGCAGTGGTTCGCTGAGCGCAGTCTATTGCCGTAAAGATAAACTGCATAGGTTTCCCAGCAGTGAAGGTCAAAGGACACATGCACAGCTATTTATTTGCTTTTAAAACAGAAGGAATATGATTTATGCATGATATTAGCTAATGTCATAGTGTTGAGCTTTGCAGGTGCAGCCATGGGAGCCTGACCCCCTACTAATCCCCCTAAGTGTAGCGAGCATGCATGCAATAGCTTTGTTGTTGCCGTGCTGCTTCTTGACTTACTTTGGGCAGTGCTTTGAGAGGTGAGGCTGTGTTTCCATGAACAGGCTTCCAAACTGTGAGTTAGGTTCAAATTAATCTTGTTTGGGTTTGATGCTGGTTTTGCTTAGTTTTGTATTAAACTTCTGCTAATAGTACCTCCTAGCCTCTCGCCCATCTGCTGATGCAAAGCATGTTTGAGCACCCAGATCTGAGATCGTCTCTACAAGGGGCTCATACAAATGGGCCAGGCTGGATACGCACACTCTCTTCAGGGAGATGAGCCAGTGCTGACATTTCTGAGATCTGACTCTAACTGTTAAAAAACCCCTAATAATGCATCTTCATAGATTCCTTTAATGATACATTGTTGCTCTGCCTTACCAGCATTCTGTAAGAGGCAAAACATGGATGACTTGCTTACGAAAGGCAAGGGGAACAGGCACACTGGTTTTTAGGCCTTTGTACCTTGTTTAGCATATGTGTAGAGAGCAGAAGGGTTTTGTAACAGATTACAAACAGCAGTTTTATTGCTTCTCTTTCTTGTTATTTTTCCTTAGGTTACTGTGGCTTAATTTGCAGTGTTGGGTATATTCCTTGTGTGCTAGCAGTGCATGAGATCCAACTGAGATGTAACTAAAGAACAAACTTCAGAGTAGGATTTACAACAAAAAGTCATCCATTCCTTTGCTGTATGTTGTTTGATAGGTTCCAAACACAAATATAGACTGTAATTTTAAATTTCATAAATAAATTGATGTTTTAACACTATTCAGAATAATAGTAAGAACAAAACATGGAAGTGATGAAGTGCATAAATATGACAAGGGATTGTACTTCAAGAAAAAATAGTGATGCTTCACATCAGAGTTTGGCTTTGAGATTATTTACTATAAAGATGTAGAAGTAACTGATTTAGTTTGAAGTATTTTGTCACAAACAGGAGATTATGGCGATTTATGAACAACTGCACATGGAATTTTTGTCTCTTAGGGTAAAGAGAATGAGGTCTTATTATACCTGTCCCTATTCCACACAGTGAAAAAGCAAGCAGCTCTTCTCCAAATCTGTAAAATGTATTATTGGCATGTCTGCTTATATCAGAATCATGTAGTTCTTCTCTCTTACCAGGATATAAGAGAGAGAAATATTTTTATAGCATACGTTAAAAAAATCCATTTTTTAAAGGACCAGTTAAAAACCCCTAGAGGGAGCCAAAAGTCTTCCCTACAGCTGAAGTGGCAAACAGACATGGAGTTGAAACTGTTTCCTAGGGTAAATTACTCCTACTCTTTCTGATACGGTATTTATTTCTACTTTTGTAGTTTGAAGATTAAACATACTGTCATCTGTACTACTCAAAAATGTATTTTCACAATTTACATGTAGAACTTCATGGCTATTGTCCATGAATTTTTAAAGAGAGGAGTGTGTAGTGGCAGTACGTGCTGGGTGGTGGAGGGGGCTGTGAGTCTGTCCTGCTGTGCTGGTTCAGCACTCTGGGTTGTGTGTTTTTGTGTGCTGCTTTGTGCAGTGCTCAGGGGAATGAGGAGATGTTCCCCTCCATACAACAAATCACACCTGAAATACGGCATTAACAATATCTTTGATGCCTTCCTTACTTCTTGAATTTTGTGAACATTTGTAGTTTCTGTTTGGTCCATAAAATGAGAAATCCTGTTTTCACCTTTCTCCCCTGCCCCCCCCCCCCCGCCATAAGTAGAAGCAGATGGTGAGAAAGTGGTTTCATCCTTTCACTTCTCTCCACCCTTCCTCTTTTAGTGTTAGCACCCCAAGCCTCGCAGCCTGTCCATACACCTGTTGCTTTGTAAGCACCAACCTTTTATCCCATGAGCAAATTTGTTGACAACTTCACTGTAAAATACATCTCTTTCTGGGAATGTCATGGTATACACTGAGCAGAATGTCTCCCAATACCTTAGCGAATTAGCAAAATGTTTCAAGAAATGCTTTATTTCTATGAACAGAATACCCTGATGGATATTGGATTTGTCACAGCATATAGGGTTTCTCCTATAGCCATACTGACCGTGTATGCTATTGAGCTGCAAACCAGATCTTTATATAATCAAATCAGGAAAATAATGCTTAATTAACAATAAATGATCCCATTTTAGCAAACAGGTAACTAATTTTGTGCACCACCATTAAAGCTTATCTTTTTTAAATTCTGGTGGTTTAGCATTTGACCCATGTTTTGGAAACACAGCAGAACATGGAACTATTTTTAATTGAAAGGCGATCAAACCACTTTCAGCAGGATACCGCTTTTATGAGTGGTCTTGGATCTCATAACTCCTAAGTGCCACAGAAATGAGCAGCTTATGAAAGGCTTTTCTCCTGAGAAAAATATATGTGCTACTTAGCTGTAAATCATGTTATACTCTTCATTATACCACAAAGAATTAAAGAACACTAAGTAAATGACTTTTTCCCTCCTCCTGTGTGCTCCCGAGTCATGTTGTAAATGCTGGATTCTGTTGTTGACTGATGCAAAAGCTACTGTCGCAACCTTTTATTCCCTAGGTGCAAATTAATCCTTTGTAATGTAATTGAAGGAAATCAGTGACATTATTTACTGTATCTTGGGTATTGAGAACGTGCAAGCAGGAGGGAGAGCAGAACCATTCACCACTCTGAGCTCCCATTGTGTGAAGTCACAGGTCAGCAAAGATTTAATTATTTGGTTTATGAATTCCCTTGCACTTTTTTAGTATTCTTCTAATTATTTTATAATGTTTTTCTTGCCATTATACAGTTAGCTTCTGTCCTACACAAAGTAAATGCCGGTGACATAAAAGAAGGAAGTTTATCCTAGGAGTTACTGCTAGTGCTATGATACAGTTAACATGTAGAAGTGAGTAAGAGAAATACAAATTCAATTGTATTTCATTGAATTAAGTGTAAACTTTATCCTGGCTTTCAGTCTGAGAGGACTATTTGTGATAATCTATGTAACTGAAGTTCTCTCTCTTGTATAAATTTCTTCAAATGTTTGATACCAACTCTGAATAAATAGTGCCTTGTTTTAGTGGCCAGGTTCTGCTCTTCAGCTAACAAGCTTGTAAGATTTTCTATGTTTGTTAGAGGGGGAGTGGTCAAATTTGGAGTATAGAAATATGTTAGTCTGCATTCCAAGTATCTAAATTATAGTTTTAGTTTGAAAGTACTGTATAAATGTACATCTTATGAAGGCAGATTAAAAACAACCAAATAGTAAGAAAAAAAAACCCAAAACAACAACAACAACAACAACAAAAAAAGCAATAAACCCCAGAACAACAAAAAAAACCCCAACAAAACCACAAACCAAAATGAGAACAAAAATTTGTGATTTATAAAGTTTGATTCCTATAGCAGCATTTCTGAGTTTCAAGTGCTAAACACCTACTCTTGACCTTGAGTTGACCTTGAAGTTTATGAGCTAGAGGTAACAATTATGCAACTACTAAAATATGCAGACAGGACTTTACTGCCTAAAAGGAGCTGCTGCCCGGTGCTTTGTTTGAACTAACACACTTTGCTGTTTAGGAAACTTAACTTTGTCCCATTGGAAAGCCAGGGGAAACGAGTGCCATTAGCTAATGTGCAGAAATCTCAGAGCACTTTGGGAGGCAAGGGCATGAGGGTGGCAAATGCATTGTGTTAGGTCAGTTCTTCAGGAAAAGTCGTGGGCTCGTTCTTTGTGCTGTTTTGGAACAAACCAAGTTTGCCCAGTGGATGTCTTCAGCCAGAGTCTAATGCTGAGAAAGCTCAGCTGCAATATAAACTTGAAGAGATCTAAATGAACCTTTGTCATCTAAAGCACCCTTTCAAGATGAAGTGGCCTTGTCATAGACTTGTTTTTATTAATTTTTATCATATATTACAGCCTTTACAAGATTTCATCAAACTTTAACTTTCTAGTTGTAGTACATTCATGAGGCAGTGACTGGATTATATTTGCTGTACATTACAGCTCTTTCTCTGAAGACAGAAATGAAATATGAAAAATAATGTCTCTAGACTGTAATTTGGACAGTGATCACAGGTATCCCTTATAATTTAAATTGATATCTCCGTTTCTTATTCTTCTGTAAACAAAAGGCTTATTTGTCTGTTTAAAAAGAAAACAAACACCCCTCCCAAATCTATTGCATTGTTTTTGTATTCCACTGCATGAAGCAATAGACAATAAATTTTAGTACATCATGACATTTTGAAAGTAGAGGCACCCAGACATACATACATAGTTCTACAAAAATACTTTTTGCTGTTCATACTTTCTAATGACATCTCAAAAGCAGTACATACGGTATGTGACATACGTGCAGGTCACAAATTTTGGCAATAAATGATGCATCCTTTGGATTCTGTTTCACCCTTTGCACTTCTGGAGAGTATTTTTAAGATAAAAAGGTCTGGAACCTTAATGTCTGTTTCTCTAGGGCAAAATGAAATTTACTATCTATTGTGCTGTCCTATCTCTGCAACAAGGACTGAGAAAATGAAATTCCAGAGCATTGTTTTGAACAATGGGTTTTAGGTTGCTGTGTCTTTCCCAAACAGATGTTTTAGCTGCAGATGAAACAGTCCAAGTGCACATACCCCAGCTCTGTAAACATTTAAATCTAAATGTTTAAATGCATGGACATATATTCTTTGTATTAAAACTGCAACCGTAGCATCATTAATATATTAGCTAATGATAAAATTGTTCTGTGGATGCTTTTTCACAACATAGAGATAATGAATATGAATATCATTTGAAAATGGAGCATGTTTTCCTTTGAGAACTAATCGTTGTAGATGCTATGAACTCCCTTGGGCTTAATACACATCTTTGTTGACAAACTTTCCTAAAAGCATTAGAAAATGTTTTCTTTCATATTTGTGCTTTAATGAAGAGGTTCCTAATGACTACAAAGTCCTCTAAGTAATAATGAAATCCTGACATTTTTGGACATTCTCCAAAATTAGGTGTGAATGCTATTCTTTTGGAATTTATAATAAAATGAGTCCCTTTGCCCAGCTGGCTTTCCTGGGAACTACAGGTGGGGTTTGTTTTTTGGGTGAATAAAATCAATCTCTTCAGTACTACCAGTGTGAAATATGGTTTGTCCTTGCTATCATAAAAATTTGTTACACTGCTGTTCTAGGATTCGTGAACTTTAAGGTAAATTATGACATCTCAGACATGATTCTTATTCACAATTTCTATGAAAACTTCTAGTGGAGAAAAAAGTGAAGCTTTTTTCCATGAGGTTTGTATTGCAGTATATTCTAATGAGCTGGGAGACCATCTTTGATCTTTGCAGGTTACAAACTCCTCACAGTACAACGAACATGCTTTAAATCAAGCCCTGTGTATCAATTTTGCTGTAGTGGAGTACTTAGGAAATAATTTTATTATTATGTAGTATGTATCTCGATGCTGTTATGATTCCCTGTGTGGTTTTCATGTCTTTCTGACTGCTCTCTCATTTGGAAGATCCAATAGGAGACTTTCCACTCGAACTTCAGAAGGTGTCTCAGTGATCCAATAAAGAAACTTTCTATTGCAATACCCTGTAATTTAACTAACACCCCCACCCACTACCCCCAAGGTAATTTGGAAAGATTTATGTAAGCTAGAGGAGAGCTGAGACCTCCTAGAGCATTGAACCCATCTTTCCCTCACTCAGCTTTGGTCCTGGTTACATCTGGGGCTGACACTGGAGTGTCCAGCTGTGCAGCTACTCAACAGTGTGGTGCTGGGTCTCTTTCTTGTTTTCCTTTTAAATGTATCTATTTAATCCCCAGAACAGAGTGAGATATTTTTTGAAGTCTAATTATTTGGCAGAATGGCAAAAAAGCTTTTTCTCCAGGAGAACATATGCAAGACTCTTCTTGTTTGGAAAGAAACTTTTTTCAGGGAGGAGCCCAGAGCCCTTTGCTCAGCAGCATCTGGTAGGCTTCAGTAAAGTTCAGAAGCAATTCTGCTGAGCCATGATGCTGCATCATTCATGCTCTTTAAGGCAGTCTCAGAAATTAATAGTACGCTGCATGCACATGATGTTGCTTGTCCTTAAGTCTATGGGTCAGTGATAGTACTGACTCTCCAGAACACGTTGTGTTTTTACAAAGTCGAAAGTGGGAAACTTAGGCATGATTGTCAGTGTATTGTACCGAGTTTCATTAATACTAAAAAATTGACATATGACTTGGGCTAGCATTTTAAATTAGTACTATCTACAGTAAAATGTAGAGATCATGAGTTAGAGTTGTTGCATGTATACTTTACATGTGATTGCTCCAACCTTGTCTTCAAAAGGTCAGAGAATCTTTGCTGGTGTCTGTCAGTTTTGCTGAGTATAATGATAATGGAACATAACCTTCTGTTCCTTATTCAGAGTACTGCCTCGTAGAGGAAGGTGCTAGGCAGTGGAGTTCAGGAACATGAATAGCGCATGAGAAAAATACCATAGGCTGAATGAGGCATTGTCTTGCGATGCATCACCTACTCCAAGAGTAAATCATAGTGGCATACAATTTTCCTGGGTGTGAAAGGCAAGAAAGTGCTTGTCAAGACACCACTGGGTAAGAATGTGCGCATAGATAGTGCACATATACTATAACACACTTGCGAGGTAGCACACATACAGTAGCTGTTGGGTTTTACTCTCATGCCCTGTGATTTTCACAGTAATATTTTCATCTGCCGAGGAGCAATAATCTTAGTGCCTGAAATGGCATTTATGATGATGAATATAGTTGAGGTTTGGGTTTGGTTTTGTTTTGGCTTTTTCTGTGTATGTCAACTTGTTTTCTCAGCTTCACATATGATATGGCCTTAGTTTCTACTGCATATTAATGTCACCCACCACATGCGAGAAATAAAACCCAGAGAAAGGATAAGTGCCTTTTCCAAGACCACACAATGAGTCAGTAGCAGAACTGGATTGAAACCACAAGAATTCCTGGCTCCTTATTAGATTTTTAAGGCATTTTGGAGGGCCTCATCCGGACATAGGGAATACTTTCTGTAAAAAAATAAATTTTAAACATGGCTAAAGGTGATTCACACTAAGCTGTGTTCTGTAGTGCAGTATAAACAGGTGTTTGATGTCACTGTCTACCTGCTGGCATTCTTCTGACTGACTTTTCCAGCCATTTGATAGTACTGTGCTTCTGGTAATAAAGAAAAGCTGAGGTAAAGAGGTCAGCAGTAGCTACAGCAGATGGCTAAACCACATGTTTTGTCTTTAGTAGTGTTCTCACAATTTGGTCCTTTAAGGGTGCGGCTGTGAAAGGTAGAACCAAAAACCCAACCATATGCAGTCCAGTGGTACTGGGAGGTGGTATGGATAAGATGTTCTTTTGTAACTAAATTCAGCAACTAATGGGCATTGCTTCTTGGGGGCAGAAGTGAACATAGGTGTTGCTGTGGGTACAGTTGCTTATTGAAGCAAATAATGATAAAAACAATTTGTTGAAAAGTTTGTATCAATTCTTATATCCTTGAATGGGAATAACAGATTTGGGGTGGAGTGGGTAGGAGTGAAAGTAAATGCCCAGCATTTTACATATTTATAGTGTCTTTAAAGCCTGTTTATCTTTAGTCTGAAATATTTGCATTCATTTGCATGAGTACAAAGCCATATAAAAATAAATGGCTGTACTTTACAGTCACTCTCAAATGGTGTAAATGACGAGCTAAGGAGAATTAGCCTTGTTACTGCTTTCTTTTGATAAGTTCTTACAGCACTGGTGTACAGTAGATTCCTCTAATTAAAAGCAAATAGATACACGGAGAACTGAATTAATGGCATCAGAGTACCTGTGTGATCTGGAGAGCAAATTGTTCGCAACCTAATGGAAATATTAACAAGCCAGCCGCTTCCTTGGTCTGCTGTGCTAGCGGCCTGGGAACTGGCAGCTGTCACGACAGAACCTGGCACTGTTGAATGCTTGGCCAAATTCATTGAATATTGAATTTATGCCTTACAGCTTCTATTTTTTGTAATAGCAGCAAATTTAAGAATAGCTTTAAGTTCAAGACGCTCAAGCATCTATTCTTCCTGCTGCACCTTTTGCAGACTCTTAACTCGGATTCCTTTGAACTGGGAAAAGGAAATCGGATGTTGTTTGTGGCCAGGCCTACCTGGCAGCAATCAAAACGAGGTCAGAGAACTCAACATTTATAATAATAGATGGCTTTTGAGTAGTTGGTACGTACTTTTTGCTTTTTAGCTGGGTTGTGATTGTTAATAGAGCAAAAGAATTTACTCAAGCTACTAAAAGCAGTAGTGTTCCCTGGATTTTTAGTTATCTGTATTTTACATGGACATTTTAATGTACCATTTCCTTTGCTATGCAGAGCAAGAGGATTTTTTCATCTGTGCCAGTCCTTTGCTGGGAGAACTCCTAGCAAACTTTTCTTTATTCTTGCAAGACTGATTCCCTTCCTCAGCTGCTTTGGTCTGAGTGCAAATGCTAACTCAGCACTGGCAGGCTCCCCTTAGCGGGAATGCATTCTTCCTTTGCAGGATTTGACACCGGGAGAGCAACTGGTGCTCTGGGCAAGTCCCAAAGGACCGATAGCTCTTTCAGTGGGATGCACTTTGATGGTGAGGAAATAGCCTGCTTTGATAAGCTGTCCAGATGATCAGGTCATAATCTGGACAGCACAGCCCACTGTTCACCAAGCCAAATACCTGTTTCTCAAGACCCTGACCAACAAAATGGGAGGATTTTATCAGAAAAAGAAAGAGTTATGGAAATGTTTGCTTTGAGAAGTAATTTGGTATTGGCATGCATAAACCTGAGCTTTATGAGTCTCTCTTCAGGGGCTGCTATTTTTTTTCTGTGAGAAGTGCTGGTCTTTTACACCAGCAGGAAATACTGTGAACTTAATGCTGGAGATAAGGCACTATGTAGTTGCTGTAATGACAAAGTTTGCTTTCATGAATTTGGGAAGATACTATCTAATTTAATTTACAAATGAAAGGAAATTGTAGAAAATGTAAGGAACTGCCATAGCAAAAATATCAGTTGTTCCAATTACTTCATCTTAGAAAGAAAATTCTGTGCATCCTTTACTTAATACCAAAGTATGGTTCTGAAAGGTTTTTTCTATCACTTCTGTTTTAATTGGAATGTCAAGTCAAGAGTCCCGTATGACTGGAACAAACTGTTTCAGTATAATCACATTGCAGGCTATATTTATCAGCTTCTTTGAATGTTGAGATTTTATGGCAACCAAAGTTTCCCTGCCCAGAATCCTAACACATGCTCAGAAAATTATACAACTGAAGGGCTTAAATTTCTGTTGTAAATTTTACTTTCTTTTTCTTTCTTTTATTTTTTTTTTTAAATTTTTTTTTTTTAAAAGAAAACCAAAATCCTGTACTGGGGCTGTGGCTCTGATTTTGAACTTGCTATGAACCAGTACAAATAAAAATAGTCTTGAGAGTAGGCATCAGGAGCTTGATCTTCCCTCGCCAATCAGCCATAGCAGATATGTTTGGGGTTTTTTTGTTTTTTGCTTAATTTTTGCCTTGAGCCACCCAACTGTCCAACTGTCTGAATTCGGGTACTGTCTGGAAAGCAAAAGTTACACTTGGGACCTCCTCCAGCTGAAAAGGGAACTGAATTTAGATCTCCTGCTTCCTGCTAAGCTGAGCTTTAAGGGGGAAATTTGGCTGGGATCTTGAAACAATACTACTTTTCTGGGACGGCTGTGCTCTAAAAAGAAAGCCGCTATGACCACATTTTGAGAGAAACCTAATTTTGCTGGTCCATGTTAGTTATATACAGAGCACAGCTGCCATTAGCGTGATTGGGGTGCTATTCTGCCTCGTTTCTAGGCTCCTCAGGGGTCAGGCTGAATTGAAGCACTGCATAGCTTTGACCAAAAAAGTTGTCATTTACACAAAACTGAATTTTGGGCACCTAGAGCATCCTTATTCCCAAAGGAAAGCTCACCCAAAGGTGAGTTTTGGTGCTGTTTAGGCTCTGTGGGAGTTTGAGAAAACTTTGGAGATTTGGAGTTTTTAAAAAATGCAGTTATTTATATTCTGGTTTGGATCTGGTCTGTGATATGACTGAGTATTGGATTCCCTGTGTTGTGCAGGAGAATTATTCATGGAAGTATTTCCTGAAGTACTGTGTACTCCCTTAACTCTTCAGTAGCTGGGCATGAGTGGCTGCGATGGCTGTCTCGTCATGGCCTGTTACCCTTTACAATACCATCTACAGGAACTGTGACTAATGAGTGCAGAAGTTGTGCTGTGCCACTGGAGTGGCTTTTTGAAGCAGAATTGAAAATTGTTATATAATTACTGTAACTTTGATTAATGCTAGTATTTGGAATATTTTTGTTCCATTCCTCATTTTCTATGGATTCATGGAGTTTAAGACTAGAAGGGACAAACTGATCATCACATTCAACTGCAGGAATATGAGAGTCAATAAATGTTGCTCAAAAGCATTTCTGCAGCATTCCTATCATTTTTGGCACATATTGTGCACATATTACCTTTCATCATGAACTAATGCTGGTTTTGCTGTAAGGAAATTATGTGACTGTGAAATAGAAACAGAGGTAATCATCAGGTTGAGGGTAGGTGTTGTGTTTCATAGGATGATCTCTGTCAGTATATTATTCACCTTTTTAGAAGGAGAAGAACATGGAAAATCAGTGAGTAATTCCATCTTATTCTACGCACAGCAGTCCTGCAGCAATCTGTGCTCAGCAAACCTTGGACTAGGCTATTCTTAAGAAAAATATTTTAGTTCACTGGCTTTCCTAGTGAGAAATGTAGAGCACTCATGCACAAGTTCAAGCTGTTTTTCTTTTCCGTGATCCTGGTGTTCCAGGAAAGCCAGTTTTGCCAAACTCATAGATAATTTTCCTCCTGTAATCTCTCAGTAAGTCAGTGTGTGTCACACCAATTAGAACATAAGTCACTACTGAAAGAAAAACCTTGTCAGATTTTAATTCATGGCACACCTCTGCGTTGTGGTCTTCAGTATTGCTGTAAACATGAATTGAGAAGGCAGGCTTGGCTGTAGTTGGCTTTCTTGTAGGCATAATTGCTTTGATCTTTCTTGCTAGAGCAAAGCACATACAGACTTGTACTCATTTTTTGCATCTAAGATAGGGTGGATGGAGCTCTTTTTTAAAGCAAGCAAAAGACATTGTCTTGCAATCTTTTTTATGACAGAGACATTGGTAGAGTAGGTGGCTGTGCTGGATGGGACTGCATTGCTTGACTTTTATTTTGCCCTTGCAGGCAATATATTTGAATGTTGCTTGGCACATTTTGCATAAAGATTGTATTTAAGCCTATAACAGTTTGCCTAATAAACCATTTGTCTTCTAGTAGGTGAGACTTTAAAACCTTTAATGAAATGTTAGGTGAATTGCAGTGGTTGGCACTGCGGGATGGGGATACTGAAGTGCTGATGCAGGGGTAATAAAGTAAAGGTCTTGTTCAGAGCTTCCTATGGTTGAAGCAACAAAGCTGTAATTACATAAACAGAACCGCTTCAGCAAGCCCAACGTGTCGTTATGGATTTTCCAGCTAATCTGTCCATTCATCTTAATGGTGCAGAACTTGTGCTTCATGTCACTCTCTGCCTTTGTTCCACTCCTTCATCTCTTGAAATGTCTGTCATGAAGAAAGTGTTTATCTTGAATTATGTGTTGAAGAAGGTTAGAGTGCACACTTCTGAAGCTTGGCATGAAATTTCCTAAACAAACCTTGCCGGTTGCTTCGTGAAAATGACTGAGGTATGGATTTCAGATTAACATTGTGCATTAATGTTTTTGGAAGCACTTTAAAATAGCATCTGTGGTGTTGGTGAATAAAGGAATCCCATTGAAGTGCATGTGACATCCACATATTAACAAATCAGCTTGTTCATTGTAATGAATATTATTATGATAAATGTTATCTTAATGCACAATGATTAACAGTTACTACAGAGACTTTTTATTAACTGAAACATTTACTTTTATTACATTTTAACTTAATACAGCCCACGATTTAAACACTTTTCTATTTGGATGTTTTTGTATTGGGCTAATACTGGTATTGTGTTGCTGTACAAACACTTGCGGAACATAACATACGTGAGGAAGTGGAGAGTGCAATGTGAAGGCTCAGGGACTCGTCGGAGCTTGAGGCACAAAAAGGTTTACACTAGGAGCTGCAGAGAGTTTCTGAGTCACAAGCAGCTCACTGCTGTGGAATGAAATGATTTCACTTCAGCCTCTCTGCTTCTCTTTTTCCAATGGATATCTTAAATTTAAGATGTGATCTTTTTGTTACCCTTCAGTAAGAGACAGTCTCTGATGGATTTCTTCACGTTATATGTAATATTCCATTTCTATTCCTGTAGCCAGTTGTGCCTATTATATGATGCTTGTTTTTTTGAATTTGGTATATTTTTTTAATTATTATTTTTAAAGTCAGTATTAACTATAGTTCTGTGTCTTTATATATAGATTTTGTACTGAGATGCCTGGGAAATTTGCTAGGGGGAATGAACAGACAAAGAAAGTATATTTTTAAGAAACCAAATACGTTCAGGTGACTGTTTGGGTTCTCAGTGTTTGTTTTCCCTAAATTCATGCAACAAATAAAAGGGAGCAGCCTTATTAAATGTATCTAACTACTTTGATGTCTTAGAAGTGAGGTTTCTGCTTCTCCACTTCACTGGAGATCTTTGTTGTTCAATTTTCAGCAATTTGTGGAGGTTTATAGTAAATCTTAAGAATATGCGTATTTCTGTAGGTGTCAATAGGATTACTCGTGCTTAAAATTGAAACTGTGTCTATGCACCGTTCTCACTGAAGCCTAAAATTTGTTCTGTAATCCAGTTAGCGATCCTTTACTCCCATTCTCCTTCTTCTTTTCAGAAATAGCAGATTATTAATTTTCCTGTGGGTTAAGGATTTCTGAATGGCTGATATTAATGTTAAGGTGAACTTGGAAATGCAGGTAGTGCTCAGTAATGCAGCTAGACATAGTGAAATTATTTTCTGTAATTAAAACTATTAATACTTTCAGTTTAAATCAGTTAAAATCTAGTTGGTGATTTCTGCTTTCAAATAAAATTCTTGCAATCCTGTTAAGCTCAGTGGAATTGTCAGCTTGTATTTGATCTTTGATTGGTTTTCTTTGGGGCTCAATATTAAACTGAGCAGTATGTGTGGGTACTGCACCTACTTTCAAAGGAACTTCAAGGTCTTACAAATTCTCATTAAAACTAAGTGTAAACCAAAGCAATTGAATAAGAGATCTGTGGGCTTTGAGGTGTCTGCATTCTTTTCCAGTCTTGAAATGTATTTGATTTATTATAGCTTATATTTATTCAAAGTGTGGAGTAGATCCAACTGTTTTAAATCAGCTTCCTCTTTATGTGTAACTAAACTGCATGAAGAGCACTGGAAGGCACAAATAATTATACTCCTTTTTGTCTAAGGAGCAGGATTAAGGATGACAGAACCAGAATGGTTGTTTGGAATACGTCTGGAATAGAGATTAATGAATATAATACCTAACTGCAGCATTGCCAATATCTAGATCTACTTAGGAAGGATAATGGTGGACCAGTTTGGGAGTTTCAGGTTTATACAGATGCTAATAGGTGACTTCTGCTTTAGGAACATAGAAGGGCAGGAACAGATGATTTATATGATGTTCGTGTGTCAATACTTGTTGAGAGGCTTTGTAGCAAGATTTAACTTCTCACCAAAATTTGTAGCTTGTGTGCTATGTGATTATTTTTGTTTGCTTGTTACTTCTTTGAGGAAATCAGTGCATTGTGTAATTGGAGGGAAACAAACTGCTGCTATAGTATTTCACATGTCAGTTGTGTTGCGCTAGACCTCTCAAAAGTGAAAGAGAACTAGGGTGCCATAAATGACATTTCAATAGTTTAGTCACTGACACAAAATTAGAGAGGGATGTATTTGGTACCGCTCCCAAGCTTTGAACTGTTCAAGTAAATCTCTTTTATTGATCGTTAACATTCCTCAGCTGTTTCTTGACATTCCGGTTATCCCTGGGAGAGGATGTTAGGAAATGCATGGAGCTTGCAAATAAACTTATAAAATTGTTAACAGATTTATTCCTATTGTTACTGTTTTCTTCTGATATCCACTGGGCTACATTTTGTAATGGAATTAATTTTTAATTTTAAAAAAGTATCAAAAACTTCCTGGAATTTGACACTTAACGGCTCCTCTCTTGTTCTTAATACGAAAATTGTGCTAAATAGTTACAAATCTGATACAACCCAAAACCTTAGAATTAATAAAATGGAAGTCTTTGGCAGACTTCGTGCTGCAGAATTCTTCTCCATTCTGTCTGTGTGTTGCAGCTCTTACCACTGAAATCCTTCTTTCAGCTGCCGTTGCGTACCAAATTAAATCCTCAACATAGCACTTAATTCACTGTCTATTAGACAAGGTTTTCCCTGAGGCAGTTAAACATTTAAGCTGAAATCCTGACTTTGTTAAAATAAAGGCTGTATTTTTAGTGCATTTTAGAGTTGTTATTTTTTTTTTCTTTTTAGTCCATGTATTTGTAATATAATCATAGTAAATATGCTGGTGACAAGTGCCAAGTCTCTGTCATGAGGAACATATGATGGAAGTGCTAAGTCCATGATACTTGCTTATTAAAAGAGCTCTGTACATGGAAACAGTTCTGTTGAAAGCTAGATTATTAATAAAATCTACCCTATTAATAAAGTAACACTGCCAGATCTCTGGCACGGGCTTTGCTACACCCTTGCTCAGTGCTGGTGACTTCACATACTCTCTTAGATGAGGAGTTCTGTGTGTTTGGGAGTATATTTGCGTTCAGTAGACACCTATTTATACTGTTTGTAATCTTGCCAATTTAAAAGCTGTCCCACTGTCAACCTATACTAATCACACTCATGCAATTACCTACTGTCATGAAATTTTCTATAATATAATTATATTTCACCAAAACATGAACTTTCAGTTTAGTTTGTTTTATCACAGGACAACAGATCATACCATCTGAAACAGATTTCAAAGTTTTGTAATAGTTTTGTTAATGAAATCACTTTTGAGAATGATCATTGCACAGGTACCTGTTGGGTTCAGTGAGCAGAGACTGAGCAGTGGGAGCTTGAAGGTGCAGCAGAGTCAGAGGACCAGAAGTAGCACTGTATGGTAGTAGCAGCAGCAGCAACCCAAACACTGCCAACGCCTGTTCCTAACACTGTGGAGGTCTCTGTCATGAAAGCCACCAAAAGAAACGTCTCCCTAGGATGCTATGAGATCATAACAAAGTTATTGCCTGAAGGGTCATAGGGCTTTATGTGAGTTCCTGAAGCCAGAGCATTTTGAGATCGTGTAAAACTTATCATGGGGTATTTTAATGGGATTGTGAGAATGTGCAAGATTTGGTATGGGATATTTATGGGAAGGATTAAAGGTTAATGAAGGTGATTCAGGGAGGAGAAAGCACAGGAAGAGAGAGGGGGAAAAGGGTATAGAAGGAGCTTCTCACTTGTAAGCAGGTTGCTGGGCGTTACACTGACCTGACCGAGTGCTATGCCTCATTGCTGCAATCCATATTCTTATAACCTCCTGTTTCCATCTATCCCCTGTATACTCCCTGTACCCTGAGCCTGCCTGGATGCATCTTAAGAAACTTGGAGGTGGGCTGGCAGGCCTGAGTGCCAGCCAGTGGCACATGAGGCTGCAGACCTGTGGGCTCATGGGTGCAGGGGGTGGCGGAGCCAGACTCTGAGGGCAGCTGCTGGACCCATCAGGTACCTGGGCCAGTATGGCTGTGACTCATTGCAGGACTTTAATCTTTGTGATGTGGCTGGTTCACATTTAGCATTTGGAAGTCAGGGATTACAAATAAACTGTCTTTAACCATACAGTTTTATTTTCAGCATGTTTAATATATGAAAGTACTGAGCAGGTGACTAGTAAGAAAGAATTTTATTCTCTCCCTCATGTTAAGTTGATTTACTGTTATGAAAGCAAACACACATTTCCTCTCTTGTAGACTTAGTACTTGAGACTGCACACGGGATTTTGTACAGCATTCCTGAGATGCCTGAGTAAGCGTGTGGACTCTCTTATATAAATAACATTGCGCATACAGAAATATACGTGTGTATAAGAATATTTTTTTTCAGTTTAATTCTGCATGGATTTTTTTAAAGATAGAGCATAATGCAAACACAGGTGGAGAACTTTGCTTTTTGGTGAAAGATTTTAAGAGCAAGAACAGCAGAAAATGAAAGGGTGTCTAATCATAATAGAAATTTGCTGACAGCTTCTTCCCATAATAGCATTTGCTAAAAGATAAAGTAAATTGCATCTATGTACAGATATGAGATCAAATAGCTGTTTGGAGAGATACATAATATTTTCCTTGTATTGTTAACAACTAATAAATTGATAAAGATTCTCACAGCAATTAAAATGTGTTTTTGAGGCACTGCATTTTGCTCATTTAGGAGAGTAAGTCAAAGTGCAGTAGGTTGTCAAGTGTCTTTTGTGCCTGCAAAAGCTGAAGTATAACATCTATCAGTGATTCACTTATGTCATTGAGGAAAAGGCTGTTTCTTAACTGCACTTAAAATTGGAGATTTTGAAATGATACGGTTTTGACCACATAGCATCAATCAGAAAATGTTGTGTGGGTTGAATCCAAAACATGAATTACACTTACAGGAAGTTTCTAATATGCAGCTCCATGAATGTGCTGAAATACGTTGCTATTCAGAGAAAAGAAAGAAAAAAACCTAAAAGTGGGATCTGTTCAGCTGTTCATTCTCTCTGAGACTTCAGCATTGAACACTGTGCCTGTGCTTTTGCTGTGATGTGCTTGTGAAGGCACCGGTGCATTGCATAGACACGGGAACCGTGAGGTGGTTCCTTTGAGCTTGTAATTGTGTATCACTTTGTGTTGCAAAGAACTGTCAGGTGGCAGTAAATGTGAATCCAGAACTTATGCCCAGGGTATGCAAGAGCTGTTTTGGATCGCAGGTTTCAGGTATAGGTATGCTTTTTATAAAAGGAAAAGCAACAAACAAATTATACATTTTTTTTCCTTCTAGAGAGCTATGAAAAGCTTTAAGTCACTCCATTTCAGAACTGAATATTTTATATACTCACCAAGTACTAGAGAAACCAATAAACATTTTAGAGGGCTTAAAATGGTATTAGAGGTATTATTTTTTGCGCTTATGTAAGGTATAAGTACCTTAGTTCAAAGATGGGGCTTAGAGAGTGTCATAAACATAATCCTAAATGAACTGAAATAGATTTCTGAGTCAAAAGTATATCACAAATTTTAGAACCAACATAATAGATCTACTTAAGTATTCAAAATATATATTTACATGTTTCACGGGGAATTTTGGAACTCTCACATTTTCAGATGTGAAATTCATGTTCTAGGCCTGCTGCTGTTACACTACGCTATTCATGCATCCTTTAGAGTCCAGGGATATAGTCATATGTAGGTGGATAAGGGAAGCGGTGGAAAGTAGAGGAAGGCATTTTGATTAAACATTTGAGTGGTTTGTCAAGGTTTTGGTTTTTTTATTTTGGGTTGAGTTGGGTTTTTTTTTGGTTGGTTGGTTGGTTGTTTTGTTGTTTTTTTTTTTTTTAAAGAAAAGCAAATGGCTTTTTGAAGCTGCTCAGGATGTTGACAACTTCCAGAACTGAAAATCAGTGCACAAATCACAGATGAAACGCTTTCAAAATATGAGTGCCCTATTGGTATGCTGGCTAGATACGTGTGCACAAGACAGGTAGATTTATCTATGTACTGTGTAACACACATAAGCCAACTTGGATGCCCAGAGATGTCTATGTGATGGATCACATAGCCTCATGATAAATGAGTTCATTTTCTGTGTGTCGCTGAACACAAACAATGTATGTGTTGTGTGTCCAAAATAGCATTTTAAGTTGCCCTTGAGACTTACTTTTTTTAAGTGGTTCTCACGAAGATATGAATAAAAGTGAGAATAGCAGGCTTCTGGTATATCTAAGATATTGTCATGAAGGTGGAGGTAGGCTTTTTATAGAAATGCCCACCAAGGTAAAAAGAAGCAGTTGTTATAAACTGGAAATAAAAGGGGGAAAAAAAAATCTCTATGAGGATAATTAAACACGTTCTCAGGGACATTCTGGAGTAGTAATACGTGTCTCATTTTATAAAACAAAATAGAAACCTTTTATCTTGTAGGTTTAGACATGCCATTACTATTAAGTACAGTATTTTTTCGGTGACTTGTAAGTTGTAGTCTATTGAGGCATTGTCTGTGGTGTAAGGTTTCTTGTCTTCACAAAACTCTATGAGCATGAGCCTCTGTGCTTGAATTAAAATTTTCCTGCTATCACTGGAAAGCTTTCATTCACAGCGCTTTCGAATCCTAAACTTCACTTTTTGCTTCTTTTGATCCTCTTTGAATTAGCTGGTAGGGGGAGCTGTTGGTTGGATTTCAGTCCATCCAGTTAATACTGTTTTTCTTTTTTGTTATTATTCACTAGAGGACTGACTGTTTAAATGCTTGAGTGAAAAGACCATTTTTTTCCAGTTACTGTGTTCAGAAAATATTCATTCGGGTACAGAAAAGGAGAAACCAGGAAGCATGAACAAGGATCTCTAATGTTCAGCTCCAAACTGCAACAACTTAATCCTTAGGAAGAAGTAATTAGTAGCATGTATTTACTTAGCATTAGTAGCATGTATTTACCTCAGCTCTTTAGAGGTTTGAGTGCTGTATTTGTAAATAGGACGTAGCCTTGAAGTGATACCTTGATAAACTTCACTGTGCAGATCATAAAACCAGCAGGGTTCATTTGTACTTAGGACTGTGCTCTGTTCCAGCATTTGGAAAGTGTTTGATTTGGCTGCAGTATCCTTCCCAGCTCCCACCCCAGTTCAGATTGTGCTTTTTCTCTTTTCCTTTTCTGTGCTGGATGGTGTGGCTGAAGCAGTCCTTTGCCTTCCATGCTGGGCTAAGAGCAGAGTGACAGAGTTCTTTCTTCCCTGGGGGCTGGTGTGGGAAGGAGTCTCTCAAAGAGACTTTCAAAGTCAAGAGTAATTGCTGCTTTTTGAATTCTCCAGTCTGTGGTCTGCAGCTTACCAGTAGACATGTTATGTGGTTTTGTCCCCATCTGCATGTTCCTGGCAACTTCTGGGAGTTCATAGGATCTTCACCACCAAGAAGAGGCTGATGTCTTTTATGAAGACCTGGAAACCAGGAGAAGGCAGCCAAGTAATGTCAATATTCAGAACTTGTAATACAAAACTGTCATTCAGTCTCTGTTCTGATGCTGTTTCTAGTGTCTCTCATGATGTAAAGGCAGGTCTCGAAGAAGCCCGAGAGCAATACCTGTGGCAGGCATCTACACATGTTGGATGTGCTACAGAGTACAAAGGGGAATAACTGATTATCAGGGGTGCTGTTGAAGGTAGCTTAACTTACTCTTTTGCAAACTGCTCATACCATAGTCAAACCACTGACCTTTGGATCAGAGTGCAGAAACTTTTTCATGTACAGTGTCTTCTTTATAGCAAAGATCCAAACCACGGCCAGTTAGACACACACAAAGTGTAGGCACTTGAGTTTGGATATTATACCTAGGTTAAAGAAAAATTACAAAAGGACAAAAGAAGACATTTCTCTTGGGTTTCTTTTCCAACCATTAGGAGTGGTCTGCCCACTTGTGAATTTGTTTCCCACTGAGACACAGAAACTACGTGCAATTTATAAGCTCCAAGGGTGAAATCTGCTCACCAGGGTTGCAGCCTGATCCCTGCAAAGGAAGCTGGTGCAAAGTAGTTCTGTGCTCTCCTCCCCACTACCTTGGTCTGCTGGAAAGATTTGGTCTGCGTACAGATGAGCCTTTTCTGTTCCTATTTCCTCAGTTTGAAATGTTGACTCTTTTCTTGCAGATAATCTTTTGATCCTTCTTTGTCTAGCCCACAAACTTGTAAATCATGTCATTCATGTCCTCATGGTTGCCAACTGTATTAATGTTTAAAAATAAAGCAAGCCAGTATATTTTCTCATGGCAGACATCCTGGAGCCCTCTGTTTTGGATGTTATAGGCATCATGCTACACAAGGGCCAACAGAAAATTCCTGAGCATAAAGTGATGGAAACAAATTTATATATAAGATATACAGTTAACAAAAAAAAAAAAGGAAAAAAGAAAAACAGAAGGGGTTTGCGAATTAGGAAACAGTTTGGGGCAGCAGATTTTCAAATAAATGGCCTTGATTCAACCAAAACTGCAATGACTCATAATTGTATCAGTTTAACATTTCTCCCTCCCACTGGGCTGCTATCCAACTGGCTAATAAAGAGTATCTGACAGTCGTCTTTATTTCTGATATACTGGAAATGTGCTCAAGGATTTCCAAAAACATTTTTAATACAGGCATAGTAATATCGAAATGCTCATGGGATCTGGCTGTTATTTGCTAAATGATGTCTTTCCCCCCACAAAGTATTTGAAATTAATTTCAGTCACTTAAAAGGATTTGACAGGCACTCTGCTGGTGAGACTCAGCTAATTAGTGGTGGTTTATTTTCCAGGGACTGTTTCTTTTCAATTTGGCCACAGGTAGATATAAAGAACATTATAATCATAATAACATTTTTCTCTGTGCATACCCAAATAGGCACGCATGGGTTCAAATGTGTAATTCTGGAGTGAACTGGTTGCAATCTCTGTTGTTATTTTGTTGTACTCTACCTATTGTATGCATTTCCACAATTGCATGAGTTTCTCAGAATGAAGTTTACTTCCCTAGCTTCTAACATGCTTTAAACTGTGCCAGGCACAAAGATTCATGCTTTTCTTAGGTGTTATTTGAACTATAAGGTATTAAAAATTATCACTTGCTTTTTCTAGCTGTAATGGTGGGGATAAACTGTAGGTGATTGATTAAATGATAATTGCATATGAGCATTCCAGAAGCTGAAGCCAAAACTGCGCAAGCAGCAGGACCAGGAACAGCAATAGGAAGGTAACATTGGAAACATCTGGGAGCTTAGAGCACTGGGAAAGACAGCTGGGCAGCCCACTTCTCTGACTGCCCTCAATACCTGAGTACATCAGAGGTCTACCTCTTCTTAAAGAGGACCACTTGGGCATAAGATCTGATTTCTGAGATGTGAACAGAAAGCTGTGAGAGGCCTCCTGCCGATTTCCCCTTCAAATGCAGCAAGTCATTGCTGCGGTGCACCCCTCAGCCCTGTTAAGGAATAGTTTTCAGTTGCAGGCCTGTTTTCAGTTCGCCAGCGGTGCTGCTGCTTGGCAATGCAGTGAAGGGATCAGTAATGCTTCTTCGTTTAGCTCTGGTGATATTCAATGGAGTGGGGCCAGCATGGCTGCATCAAACGGTGTATTTTTCCCTTTATTTCTTTAGATCATTCTTACACACTTCATTTTGCTGCTTTAAAGTTGTGTTGTTTGCATTGTGAACTCATGCATGCAAATTCAGGATATGTAAGTTTTCAGGAGCTTGCAAAACCTTATACGTGTTTATATATTTGATTGGTCTTTAAATGCATAAATACGCACTACAATTTCCAAAGAAATTCTGCTCTATTCAGAGTACAGAGGAATGCAAATAGCTGTTATGCATCTTTGCATGTCCTGGTAGTTTAGCTTACATAAATATCTAGTAATGGACTCATAATTAACAAGCTAAACTTTCCAGAGTGTGCAAGCTGTTCCTGCACAAGTAAATAATTGCAGAGCAAACATACTAAGTGTGCATTTAATTTAACCTCTACATGGTATGGGCATAATTGAGAATTACAAGAGAGAGGAGTATCCCCAGGAAAGTTTGTTTCAGCAAGCTGGGATTTGAAGGATAACTAGTTAGTTGAATCAGTCATGAATTCATCAGATCAAAAGCATACTTGTAGGATGTTTTCATTCAATGAGCACACACTGGTGGGCAACAGAGGCTGGAAAAAATATATATTCCTAAATTTACTGCCATTTTTGTGTTCACAGTAGCTTGCATTTGGATTTTGTTCTTCATTTTATGTACCCGGAAAGATTTTACCCCTAGGAAGTTTTGACAGCTGTAAGAGGTGCTTTTTCTGAAGCAGTATCTTCCTGTCTGTGACACTGTGCTACAATCTTTGATTAAAGAGGACTGAAGGATATTGAGTGTGATATCGTATTTAAAACAGGAGCATAGCCTAGTTCCTGGCGGCTTCCAGGTCTTCCCTGGCTTGGAAACTTGGTCTGGTCCTTGGCTTAAGTGCCCCCTCTGCCCACTGTAGATACTTAGTACTACTTTAGACAAGTTGCCTCATCTCGGTGTTTCAGTTTTTTATATTACAGAGCTGATATACAGTTTCTCTCCTTCTTTGACTTTCACATCTGTTTTATTTCCACCCAACAGAGTCCTGAGTTGGTTTTCCCCCCTCCTCTGTTTTAAAAAGAGCCTTGCTTGGTGGTATTCCCATCTCAGGTGGGGCTCGTAACCATTGACATGATAAATTGATCTAACAATGAATAACGATATTTTAAACCCACAATCCCCTATATTTCTAGAGGTTTTTGTACCATATCTGTGCACCCTATAGTGAAAAAAGATCCTGCCTGCACTGTTTCAACTAATTCATAAACATTTAATCAACATTTACAGCAGTAACTGTAACCCTCATGTGGTCTGAGACCTTTCTGCTGTGAATTCGTTCAGTTCAGTAGTATTTCAATGTATGTTTTGCCAAAGCTTTATATTTTTCTAAAATGGAGGTTTTAAATTAGATATAAAAATAGAATATGTTCAGCATATTCAGTTTATTTTTTGTTGTGTTTTGTTTTTTTACTGCCCAGGCAGTTTCTATTTCCAGTATGTCGGTCCTTTCTGTGACTGTAAGTACTTCAGGCACATAGTTGGGAGGCCAGATGCTTTGGTGTTGCTGACTAAGCTTTCGGCGATAGACCAGCATCTGACTGGGTACAGTGACTGAGGCCTAAGCATGTCCAATCACTGATGGCCACTTGGAGAGTGGAGCACCATGTCTGCCTCCGTGGACACTGAAAGCACTACTCTGGTAGCATTGCAATGACAGCAGCTACCCAGAGCAGCTCACATGCTCAAGAACATGCTAGGGAAATTCCAGCAAGCTTTGAATAGTAAGAGCAAGCCAGCAAGTTAAAAATATTTAGGTTTTTGGGTGAACTCTGCATAGACTGATGTGTCAAGTAAAGAGTCTTGTCCCCCAGCAGGGCTTTCCCCAGAGGAGACAAACTGCATGAGTGATGTCAGAAGCCGAAGTATAGCAGATAGATGAGCTTTGCCCTGCCATGAAGAAGACAGACATGTCCTTCCTCTAGGCTGGTTGTCATTTGTGTGACTCCTGGTCAACCCCAGGAATTTTCTAGGCCAAACTGGAGACCTTACGTACATCCAGGATTCTTTGACTCCCTGTTCTCCTGCCATCGAAGGTGGTTTGGTTCCTCTCGAGTTCAAACTAGTGAGTAGTGTTACTCCTGCTACCTGCAGCAGAACTTAGAGTTGCAGCTTGGTGGGGTGAACAATTCTACTGAAGCAATTCCATATACACTGATTTTTTGAAAATGTGCTTCTCTGGTGTTAGTTGCTGGGTACTTTTTCATTTCATAGCACCATGAGGATGGCAGGTTGCATTTTAACAGTGCAAATCGTATTTCATTGTGCAGCCTTCTGAAAGGTGTGTGGTGAAAAATAATATGACATCGTCAAGGCTTGTTTGTTATTACGGCTAAATGAAAGAACAATAACATAAATTCTCTTTTTTAATGCTCATATTTTCCCCAGGCATTTAACTGCCTTATCATTTGTTGTTTCACCCCAAACAACGACATGCAGTTGCAATCTGTAGGATAGATGAATACTGATTTCTGCTGTCATCAGTGAAACTTGTACTAATTTAGTGAAGTTACCATATGGTCCATAGCTCTTTGCTTTCCTTCTTAGATAGAATATTTGTGTCATTTCACAAGAACAACGGGGATTTCAAATGGATGGAAGACAACTTAGAGAACTGAAGGAGTGAAGTGTTTAATGAATTATAATGTAAAACTGAAGAAAAATAAAAAAAGAAGAAAAAGTTGAGCTTGATTTGTGTATGAAACTTCTTTAAAAAATAGCTGTTTTCTTAACGAATAGCAAAAATGCATAATGATGCTTAAGAAGCTGCAATCCTTTATTGTCAAGATTTGTACGGCAACCAAACTATAGTTTTAAATTCGGGACTTTTGTCCTTCATTCCTGATAAAACAAGGCTAAAATGATAACACCCTCTGCCTTTCCCCCTCAAGCTTTAGAACACATTGGGGAATTTAAGCCAGATTTAGCAGAAGAGCAGAAGTCTGGGATTCATGGCAGAAAGTCTGTGGCACAGGCAGTGGCTGTGATAGCTTGGCTTGCTAATTACTTACTGAAAGCATTAGCATTTGTAAAATTATTAAGCATTAATTTTACTATAGGATTTCAGGTAATTTTTCAAACAGAAAAATGGGCTTTTTAAAAATACATAGGTGCACACAAGCCAGAGTAGTATGTACTGTTTGTTACGATTAGAATAAGAAATAACCTTATTTACATACATGTATTTTCTTATGAATGGGGATTTGTTGTTTGTTTTTTCTTTTTTTTTTCTTTCAGTATTGGGAATATGTATATTTAAAAGCTAAAAAAAAAAATAAATATATATTTTAAAGAAAGTATTAATTATGTCAATTTGTTTTCTTGAATATATGGTAGAGAATTATCCTGTCCTCTGTTGACTCTGAAGGACAATGCAAACTCTGAAATTCATACCAGTTAACAACCTGAATTAATCTTGCTTGCCTTTGTAAGTTCCCTCCCGCTACTTTCTGCTGCTGAGAGCAGTGTGCAGATGTTCTTTGATGCTAATCATTAAAGAGAAAATCATACGCTTCATTTCTTCTGACTTAGGCGTTAGTCAATTTGAATAGCAAATCCCTATTGTATGCCTAGTTCCTAACTCAGTTTTAACTGCTCCTCATTCTCATCCATAATACAGGGGTTTTTTTTGAAGAGCATTGCTTACGTATGTTTTTCTGATGTACTGCAGTACCTTAGTCTGCAAGGAACTAATTTTCATGTCATTATGAATGAAAACTATGACACAGAGGTTTTAAATTCTTTTTCTCAGATTTTAAGATTTTTCTTTAATTACAAGAAGAGATTTTTTTAAAAATTTTTAATTAAAAAATGAAAATATTTATTTTGTTTTACACAATAGGCATTCCACACAGCATTTGGGTCATAAATATATGCCAGTACATCTAAGCAGACAGTCCCAGTCACTGATTTGCATAGTGACTGGTATAGCATCCAAAACGTTTCCAAATTTGATACTGATATTACTAAGCAGTATCGACCTTTTATAAGAATATTTTGTTGCTGTCAACTGACACTCCTTTTGCTGTACAGTGTCCTTGTGGAAGCTTCTGTGTTTTCTACTCGTGATTACATGATGTTTTTTCTAAGCCATTGCTAGTAAACTGGGCAGTATTAATGGCTGATACATAGTAAAAAACAATACCGCTTTATGTAAATATACTTATATCTAGATTAGACATGTAAGTTTTTAATACCGGTGATGAACCACAAGATAACTAGATCGATACAAAACAATATACAGTATGAGGAAGTACTTGTACTTTACTTTTACTTCTTACACGTTTCTCTAAAGCTCAAATTATCCCTTGACTAGTGGAAGACAATCTGTTAATTGAAACCTAGGCTACTTTTTTCTTTCTCAAAGCCCAATTTAGACTGGATTTCAAAAACTAAATAAACAACTGTCTGCCTGCCCATTAAAAAGGAGTGTGTCAGGTTTCTGTGTAATTAAATCTTTTAAATAATCTCCACTTAAGGGGCCATGTAATCTTGAAGGATTTACAATGCCATTGCCTTGTGGTCCAGAAAGATGGGGATGTCATGGGAAGGATTTGCTCACTGAAATGAAGCTGTGGGTAAATCACCAGAGTTGTACTGTATGCCACCAGCATGAGGTGCAATACTTATAGTTAAAAATGGTGAAGAACTTCTGTGTATGCTGACACGTCAGTTAATACAAAACCCATAACGGATGTGCTGAGTACTTAAGTACAGGTTTTAAATGGAATAAATAGTCCCTCTATAATTTGTCTGCATGAAAAAGTTTACTTTAGTAAAGGCATTGCAAACAATGATGTGTAGAAGGTGTGCATGACCACTGTACATTACAGCTTTGTGCTGCTCTGTTCCCTGACGATGGGCAGGACTCCCGTGCTGCCTGTGATGGCCATTTCACGTCATCCACGTCAAAACTGGCATTAAACCTCTAAAGGGGAAAGAACTGTGTGTTGGGTTTCTAAGAGCAGTGGGACTTACTGGGAAAAGATCCTGGAGCTGGAAAGGTTAACAGACCTCACAGAGCACAAGGAGGGACCCAAAGAGTTGGAAACAGAAAGACGCTTAAAGGAGGGAACCTACATGGTGGAGGTGTCGCAGTGATCTCCTGGGCAGGGGCACTGGTGCTGTGACTGGAAGCTGTAGGATTGCAGCTTGGGGCTGGTTAGACAGTGAGGCTGGGACAGGAGAGAAATTTACTGCAGCACCTCAGTGCAGGTGAAGCGTAGAGTAGCTGTGCTTGGATCATTTGAAGTGCTGTGCAGTGCGATGCGCTGCTTAAGGAAGAAGGTAATGTCATGGGTAATGACCTGTGTCAGCAATTGAGTGGGTGCTCTTTACTTTCAATCTCCTAGTGCTGCACTTCTGCTTTGGTGGATCAGTAACCTGCGGCACATCTTACGACTGCAAAACTCAAAACCTAGCATGTGGCTGCAGTGTGAATCAGAGGAAAACCTGTCAAGAGTCTGGAAGGAAATGTCTTTATGTCTGCATAACTATTCTGTGCAAAGAATAAGGTGTGAGTGAAGACTACAGAGTGATCAAAGAGGAGAGAGTAAAAGATATGATAGAACAATGACCGCTGTAAGCAAATGTAAGTTCTACAGAAAAAAACAGCACATAGAGGTGTGGTTAAAGGTTCAGTTACAGCAGCTGTGCACAAGGCTGTTAAAATTAAAGTTGTGCCTTTTAGATTAATCTGGTATTTCCTGCTTTCCTGCTTTTTTTAAAGTTTGTTTGAGTTGTTGTGCATGTGTGATGGTCACATGCTGGTGCGCAGGCATGTATCATTCTATCATGATATCGGTATAAAATCACTATTATTTATTAGTGTTTTATGTGCTAAAGCCAAAGAATATTCACAGGCTCAGAATCTTCAGAGAAAATGATAGAATTTCTACATGAAAATTTTCCTCTTGAAATGATTTATATATATTGGAAGGCTCATCTGGCTCAAGATGTTGTTGAACTGTAAATAGCTAGAGGCTGGAAAAAAACAGTTTATTTGTTCTGTTCTTACTCTTCCTTTTTATTTGTTCTGTTCTTACTCATACCTGCATATGAGTCATTGCATCAGGCTGGGTACAGGGCTAAATGAAGCTGTACTGTGATCTAGGACATCCATTCCTGTGTCACCATAACTTTAATAGGGCAAAGTAAATAAAGGCAAATTCATTTAAATATTTCTGAAGTTCTAATACCTTAAAAAATAGCCCATATGAAATAATTATTTATGCTTGTCAGTGTTAAACTGAGCATCTCGCATTTCTTTTTCAGGAATATCTTTCTCATTTGAAAATTATGTTTTAATCATAGTTTTAAAAATACACATGTCAAAGGAGGAAGATTTGAGAGAGCAAGGGTCTGGAAAGAGCGTCTTTGAAAATAGTGCTGCGGTGCTTAGGCTGCCCTGTTGATGTTGCTGCCTCTGCTTTGCTGTGGCGGAATATTGGGCTTGGTCAGGCAGATGGTCACTGAAGAGATTATTTTTGGGGGTAGGATTTCAGATCCAGACTCAAATCTTAGCAGGTGTGGCATTTCTTTGAATGTTTGACACTTTACTGGTTTAAAAATAGCTAAATAGAGGTTTCAGGTGGGCAAGGGGTGGTTGGGGTGGTGTTTAGTTTGGGTTTTGGTTTTTTTTTTGTTAAAATTTTCATTGAAAAAATTGCTCTTGAACTGAGTCTCTGTGTGCTGTATTTCAGCCCCAAGCGGATTTTTACACCTGAGTAATAAACCCCTGGAAATGGGGTTTTATAATGGAAAATGCAACTTAACCTTAAGTAGAACAGCACCTTACAATAACACGTTATTTGGAACCTACAAAATCCCTTGCTCCCACGGGTGTTGTTACAGTGAAAAGGAGTGTAATAACAGTTTAATTTATCATAAATACATAACATATTTTATGATGATTTGATTGTGTTGAAAAATTTCACCTTACAGATTTTAATAAAGCAACCTACTGGTAAACTTATTGCAGTTGGCTTGCTTTTCCTTTGACTAGGGGTCTCGGCAGAGTGAAGCATAAATGACTTAGTTTTAGAAGCTGGTTAATAAAAAATAGATTTCCTTTCCCTGTGACTTCTTTATGAAGCTGAAAAATGACTAGGTATGTCACTGGTGTGTGGCAGAGCTAATTTCTACCTGGCAATGAGTAAAACATTATGGTTAAGCTGAATAATCCATTTTCCTTTGTGAACGTGAAATGCAGTAAATTATCTAAGATTCTAAGATATATCAAACCCAGGAAAATTCCCATCTTCTGCAAAACAGAAGAAACAGGTAAATATGGCCTGTGCTACCTTTTGGGCAAATTGGTTGCCAGAAGTGCCCCATACCGGGGATAGATTGATCTTGCTTTCATAGTTTGCAGTGGTATGGAAAGAGCTGTGTTTCTTGTCCGTACTCTGCCTAAATGGAGGTGGCATCAAGGACTGCCACAAATCAAAGTAGAATTCATGTAGACAGTTTCCTTGCCCAGTAACCAAACTAACATTTGTGATACTTTCCAAATGAAATAAGGATTATTGGATTTTCAGCTTTTTTTATCTTCTCATCCTATATAATTTATAAATTAGAAATTGAGTAGTAGAAGTTAGGTTTTTGTTTTACTATTCATTGTTGTGTTTCATTATTACATTGGTCTTATATAAAGTATAATAATTTAGAGAAAGAAACAGTTTTATTTGACTTCTCTTTGTTTGTTTGTTTTTTATTTAAGAACCATTAGGGATTTTTTCAATTAAATCGCTAGGACTTTTGAATCAAGCACATATTGTACACTGACACTGTATCCTGATAATAATAATAGTAAATGCTTTGTATGTAAAGTTATGGTATTTATAGGTGAAACTTAATACTGTGTGCCAAGCCCTTAAAACTTGGAAAAAGTTACCTAAACTGACTTGAATAAACACAATAGTTCTGAATTGGAACTCCTATTGAATATCTAGAGAACCAGAAATAAATGGTATTGCTTGTTCCTTTTCCACCATTCTTGTGAGAGCAGTTTCCTGAGAAGCCAAAAAATTCTCCAAGAGATTCTTAAAATGCCATTCCTACAAAATGTGAATGCAAACTGATTTTTATTGTTTGTATTGGAATGTGAAATGGATTGATGACTAGTAATGTAGTATGTGCTTATTTTATAGTATAGACCTAGAACCAAGTGAATGATAAATTAGATATTACCAGAATGTCACATCTTTGCATTTTTGTTGTAAAACATTGTTTTAGTCTGCACTTGCAAATGATTTTGATCCCCCTTCTTCTGTAATAATTTAATGAAAATTGCAGTAGATAAAAATAACATGAAGTCAGAATGTTTCCAATTAGGGTTTATAGCCTATGTCTGAAAATGTTTGGCCTATGGGCTCTCATAGTGGGTTTTTGGTTTGTTTTGATTAGGGTTTCTGTCAGTATGGTAATCACTCCCTTTCTCCCTTGACTCCTAAAAATATTGATTTTATTGTAATTCTTGCAAACAGAGACACAAAGAATTTACTAAGAAAACTGAGTGACTAGGCAGAAGCTAGATCTTTGTTCTGTTTGTTTTTTAATATGCTGAAAGATGCTTTGAGTGTGCCATGAAGCCCACAGCTTTTTTTTCAGTCAGTTTGAGACCAGGTAAGGGAGCACAAGCGAGTTGCTGGGCAATTTTCAGTTAATATTTGTTTTCAAAGGTAATGGATGGCGGTCCACTGAAAAATGATCTCTTAGAAGACAGCTCACAGTAAACCTGCAGACCTTATTTGTAACATGTCCTGACAAAAATCACAGCAATCTGAAAAATGCTAATAATGATTCTTTCAGATTGCTTGGTAGTTCATTAATGCCTTACACTTACCAAGTTTTGAAGCTTTTCATTACAGATTGCAGAAGCAGAAAGATGAGAAAAAGAGATGATAGAAAAGGGAAGGAAAAAAAGAGTTGAAGTTTCTGCACAGTAGAATTAGTTCAAAGCTAAGACTCTAAGAAAACTGCTTACCCTTGTCCTGATACTGGACTTTGTCTTCTTTAATCATAAAATAATTGGTATATTTTGATCAGTTATGTTTTTATAAAATAAAAACTTTTGTCTCTGAATTCAGTGCACCTTTCTTCTCTTCATAGACCACACTGGAGCATTAGAAATGATCTGAACCTGCATTCAGGTTGTTTCCAGGACTTGTCTAGGCATATTAATTAGCTACTCTAAATTATGTACACTCATTTGGCATAATACTGGCATATTCTGACACCATGGATTCAAATAATTTTTGACCCAAAGGCATGGTGTAACTGCAGGAATCATTATGCTGTGCCTTGAAGATCCCCTGTGAATGCAGCACTGTGCCGGAAAGATGTCCTGTAAACCTGAACTTTTCCATCTATTGTTTAGTTTCATCCCATCACCTGTAGGCCCTCTTTATTTTCCAAGTCCTTGCACTTATGCCCTCAGCAATTTATTATTTATTTTCTCTCCCTTAGCTCCCTTTCTCTCATTTGCTATCATCCTCTTTGCACTGGATATCTTGCCAAATAACTTGTTTTCTTTAATTCTGTGAACTTCAAGGATTCCAGTTTCAGCCACCTCCCACTAACTTTGACTTTCTCCTTCTGTTTTCTGCTGCTGTTCATGGCATATGCTTTCCAATAGCAAAGATGTATTCTCACTTTGTTTGCTTCAACAGCTTTCTTTACCAGTTTGTTACACTTTCAGATGGACATCTTCATGCTTTCTTATTGTGTTTCTCATATGGAGGAGACCCTGTATTCATGTGCAAAACTGTGGTGCCTACAAAAACTTAGCACTGGTTAGTTGGATGGATATGACTTGGTGCCTATTATAGTTGGTGATGGATATTGTCTATGTTTTCTTTCCTGCCGATACACATTAGACTTTCTTGCTTTATAATTGGATCTCAGCTCTCAGAGGTGGATATGTTTTTATTGTTCTTTTTTGTTGTTGTTGTTCAAGCTTTAATGGGAGTATGGGTCAGTGCTTAGTACCCCTGATTATCAATTGTAATGCCAAAGAAAATTATACTTCAGTATGAACCTCTCAGTCTAGATCTGCATAAATGTAACTACTTTGCGCTTCAATTTGTGTATTCCTGAAAACTCTTTGAAAACTGTTACATTCTTACCCATTTTTTAAAGAATTGCTGAAAACCAAGATAATGTTATTTGACCTCACTATTTCTTCAATGCAGTAAAATGAAATACATTGAAAACTATTGCACCATACTTCATACCTTGATTAACCTATACTAAATAGCTGAACTCTGCCCTTACTTTCTGTGTCCCTTTTGAGGGCAAATATTAGTGTAAAAGCCTTTATTATTTTTTTATTTATTTTTCCCTTCCTTCCCTTAACAAATAAGTGCTTTTTATTCAGAGTTTGCTTTGGCAGGCCTACTATCATGTATAAAAATTGCTTATTTTTTTCATACATAATACATTTATATTTTTCTCCTACTACTCAACTTGCAATAGGTCAGATCAAAACTCTGGCTAACAATGTTGTGGAAATATTTTCAGTATTTTGTGAAAAGCTCTTGGAAGCAATCAAAATATTGTACAAGGCTGGAACTTTACCTACTTGTTAATTGGCAGGTTTAAACTTTTATGGGTTTCTGGTACTCTGGCAATACATGACTATTAAAAATTGCAGGTGGTTCAGAGGAAGGGGGAGGTGAGTTCCTGTGCTAGTAATATATCATAAAACGATATATTTCATGAGCCTGTTGTGAAAGTGGAGACTTTAATACTTTTTCACAATGTAAGCTGATTAAAGAATCTTTATGGATCTCATTAACTAAAGTTTTTCTCTGTGAACATTGAAAATGTAACACTTAAGGATAAAACCAGCAAAAACAATCAGCCTCTGTGGTGCCTCCTTTGGTTCAGCAAAAGCACTGTGGTATCAAAAGTGCTTATTTGTTCTGAGCTTAAGTTTGTCCTTTTGCATGAAATTCACTTGATGATTTGGCCATTTTCCTCCATTCTGGCATGATGAAGCATAGGAAGTAGAAGGTTAGGGCTGTTGCATGCTCCAGCTACAATAAATTACTACAGTGTGTTTGACAGAGTCACAAACCCATGGAATTGTTGAGTTTGGAAAGGACCTCTGGAGATCAAATTCTCTCACCTCCCTCCTCAAAGCAGGGTCAGCTACTGCAGGTTTGTCTGGGCCAAGTCCAATCAGGTTTTCAAAATGTCCTGAGGTGGGAACTCCACAGCCTCTGTGTGCACCATTTTCCAGCGTTTGACCACCCTCACAGTGAACAAAGTCTTTTCTTATGTTTAAGTGGAACTTCCTGTACTTCAGTTTGTGCCCATTGCCTCTTGTCCTTTCACTGGATACTATTGAGAAGAGTCCATCTCCATCTTCTTTACAGCACAACCCCAATTATATATTTGTACACATTGATAAGTTTCCCATGTGCCATCTCATCTCCAGGCTGAACATTTCCAACTCTCTCAGCCTCTCATACAAGAGGCTACAGTCCCTCCATTGTCTTTTGTAGACATTTGCTGGACTTACTCCAGTATGTAGTTGTCTCTCCTGTACTGAGGACCTTTATCTCTAGAACTGGACACACCATTCCAGACATGTCTCGCCAGTGTGGATCAGCATGAAAAGATCACCTCCCTCAACATTGTCCAGCTCCCTTAACACTCCTGGGATCATCCCATCAGGTCTTACGGTTATGTCTAACCTTTACCTAACCTGATCCTGCTCCATGGGTGGTGAGCGTTCAGTGCTTCAGACTTTACCACTGGTGTCTGTCAAGGATTCTAACAGACAGATCTTACCAGTGAAGACAGAGGTGAAGATAGCATTGAGTACCTTGGCCTTTTCCATGTCTTTTGATATCATGCCCCTGCCCCATTCAACCATGGGCCCACCTCTTCCCAAATCTTCATTTTGTGGCTCATATGTCAGTCGGTGGTCTTATTGTTGCCTTTCATGTGCCATGACAGATTCACATCCAGATGGGCTTTGGCTTTCTTAATCCCATCTGTGTGTGCTTGGATAGGTCTCTGTATTCCTACAGAGTCTCCTGTCTCTGCTTCCACTCTGTTATGCTTCATTTTTATGTTTGAGTTTTGTCAGTAGCTCCCTGTACGTCCGTGCAGGCCTCCTCCTACCTTTGCTTGGCCTCCTGCCCCTCAGCTGGGCTGTTTCTGAGCATGGAGGAGTTGGTCTTGGAAAATTAACATCTGTGACAGCTGTGTACATGTATTTCTTTCTTCCCTTCCTAATGACACTAAAATAAGCACCCAAAATCCTAGCATGGAACCCTGAAATCTTTGTTGTCGTTTGTACACGTCCTTCTGCCTGTCATAATTTTTATGAAGTAATTCGCTTTTCAGATCACTCTAGAGGCAGTGTGACTGGAAATTTCTTACTGGGAAAACTTTTAATGTCACTGGGCATCTATGAAATTCAGTTTGTTCCGTCTTGCCTGTATTGAGATCCTAATGATAAATATTGTAAACATCTAGGCAGGAACCTGGAATGTGGAGCTTGGCAATTTAAGAACGAAATAAAAGTATTTTGACACAAGTATCAAGATATTTTGTTTAATGGAAAGAGCTTGATTTTGCTTTCCTTTTCAAAGATTTTATTATTACAAATATGGCAAGGAGTTAAACTGTATTTCTCCAAATGCCCTTTGAAAACAAACAAAAAAATTGATCATTTATATTTAACAAATAGCTTTATTTGCAAAGCATAGCTTTATCTCTCATACAGTTCAAATGCAAGATCAGTATCTTGCATTCATCACTTTGACGTTGCTTAGTAGTTTAAAATTTGATGGCTACAAACCAAAAAGAAAAAAGATTGTGTGAAACGTATCCATGAGCTGTCACTGTGCTGGAGCAAAAGGTGAATTCTCATGCATTAGCCCAAAGAATTTATACAAACATATCAATGTATTATTTCTTGCTCTGAGATCTTCATAAAACTTCAGAAAAGCAAATGCAAGGAATAAAATTTTTAAAAGACAAAGGTAGAAACCCAACATCTTGATACAGAATGATATGCTGTGAACAACTGAGAAGATACGAAAATATGCAGAATTATGGTCTTGAAACAAAAAGATTAGTTGCAAGGATGGCCCCCAAGGGTACATGTTTCTTCATGCAAATAAAGATTTCAGCATACTTCTTTTCCTTCTGTAAGAAATTTTATACTTCTCATGGCATGGAAATAAGAACTCCCAATATTACATCAATGGGTTTCAGAAATTTCAAAGTGTCCCACCAACAAAGCACTGGCTTTCATACGCAGAAAGAATAAAATGGCTATTAAAAAACTGTACAGTCCTCAGCTATATTTAATACTAGAAAATAAAGTAACACTTCTACATTTATTCCATAGGGCCTCATTCCAGAAAACACTTCCATGAATAGAACTTGAAGGCACTGCTTATATGCATAAAGGTGCTTACGGATGAAAGCGTTTCCAAGAAGAATCGTATTTGCTATCTCTGTGTTTAAAAAGTTGCAAGAGTTTAATTTATTCAGTTTTAAATTGCTGTTATAAAAGCCATGCAAATGCACTTAAAGCCTGCTTAGCATAATTAAATAATTATAGATGCTCTAAAAGTTGTTTTAAAAGAACTTTAAAATGAGCATTTTATTAATATTTTATTTAAACAATTTAATTATTAAATAAATATTAAGAGAGAATGTGTTTGTTATTTGCATTCACCAGATGTAATTTAAAAGACTTGTTTTTTTCTTCTCCTTCATAAATATTTATTTCTTATAAAATCCAGAATCTACTGATAGAAACATCTTCTATGTATGCTCACTTTCACTTAATGTATATTCAAATTATAAGCCCTGTAAAAGAAATGCTGAAAATTTCAGATATGGCTGGTGTTGAGATGGGAATTAAAGATTGAGGATCCTTATAAATGCTATTATTTGAGCAGTTAAATTTGCTCCTTGAGTGATAAGTGGCTGGTAGAATATGAAGAATGAGCACATTCAGATTGTGTTCTTTCAGTATTAGCTTTCAGCTTGTTGTCCTTCAGGTTCCCTGCAGCAGTAGC
The DNA here is from genome assembly GCA_026283785.1 of Coracopsis vasa. NCBI lineage: Eukaryota > Metazoa > Chordata > Aves > Psittaciformes > Psittacidae > Coracopsis > Coracopsis vasa. Next base: position 47,344 of record JANHGB010019837.1, read on the forward strand.
ATTAGAATTTTAATAGTATGTAGAATCAGTCCTTCATTACAAGAAAGCTTTTAGGCAATGCACTGACATCTGCATATTATCAACAATGAACACCAAGCAAATTTGTAGTGAAGGAGAACTTCATGTGCTACTACACATCAATGATCCTGGCTTGTTTCCCTGATTTGTTTTGCTGTTTAAAATTTCAGCATTGAGCTCTTAATGTTCTTGTGTCCTCATGCCCATAGAGAAGTGACTGTTGTTGTTTCACATCTCAATGCTGGGAATTGAAATGGGCTGTGAACTAATTTCTTAGCTTTTTTTGTCAGGTTATTCCATCCTGTTCATAATGAACAACGCCATTTCTGCCTGGTGGACTGCAATACTGGGGGACCAAGGGCAACATGACAGCGATCAGGGTTTTCTGTCTCCTTTGTTTTGTCCTGCAGTATGTGAATTGTACGTACAACAGATTGTGCATCTCACCTGTGCATCATTTGCTGATCCAGCCAAGAAATATGCATGGTTTTTGCTGATACCTTATTACCTCTATGCTGATCACTATTCCACCCTCTGCTTAAGAGTTGTTAAGTGCCTGCTGCTTAAGCGTGAAAAACGGAGGGTCGTGATTCTCCTCCTTTTTGAGAAAAGCGAGATAAAGTAGAAACATAAGAAACAGCTGACATTCAGCTTGTGTCACTGAGGTAGGTTCAGTCTAAGTGATTTGAAAATGCATTCATCACATGTAACATTTTAAACACTGTCAGTTTTGTTTTCAATGTGGTTAGAAGGCAGAATATGCCTGGACAGTGTCTCCTGAGTCAGAAAAATTAGTGAAAGAAAGTGGTATTAAGATGCACAGAGCACAACTATTCTCACATCCCTTTATCCATCTAAAAATTAGGCATCTGCTTCAGGAGAGTCCGCTATTTTTACCTTCATTACTCAATCTAAATTTGTAGTCTGGATCACACTCTTAAGAGTACTCTCACCCGAGCTGCCTTGCTGCTAACTTACGAAAGCAGGCAGTCAGCTTTATGGTCACCCTTTTGAAATACACATTGTATGTATAATTCACTGGTAGCATCACTATAATTATCCTGTGGTATGCTTTCTTCCCCTTAATTTTCTGACGATACGTGGTTCTTTGTTGCCAGCACAAGAGATACTCAGACACCAACTAGAGATCAGTGTTTTAATTACAGGCAATTCATTAATAAACACTGGCATTTCTATAAAGAAAGTAAGTAAATTCCACACATACACTGTAGCAGTGCTATGTCCTGAATAAGATTTTTCAAGCAGAAAGGACTGTATTCTGCGGAGGAGAAACACAAGATCTTAGGTGTGTTTGTTAGGGAGCACTTTGAACAGAAGAATGCTTTGCAAGGACAGGGCTGTGATGGAGATTTCAGTTCCCGAGTCTTGGAAGTCTCAAGATTTTCATACTAAACTCATGTCTAGCATTCCTATTTATATCTTCAGAAAACCACCCTTCAATTGCTGCCTGTATTGTGGTACCTCTAGGCAGTTATTAAACGATAGAACAAATGTTGGGTAAAGCCACTGACATTCTGACAATCTTGGAAGAGAAGAGCTCTTATGAAATTTAATATCCTCACGCCAGAGCAGCAAAAATAATCTTGCAGCTTTCAGTAGATGGATGGTTGTATACCCTTTTTTATTTTTCTACATCAAGCTCAACAGTCCTTACTGTCATTAATCATTTCAGAATCTCTGCATTGCTATTTTTAGGAGCATAAAGAATTTCAGTATTATAACATGATCTGTGCTAGAAAGAGGTCAAATAAATGGTCTGCAGTGAAGATTTGCTGCTAGAAATACATTGGTATAAAGTCAGAAGTAACTTTATAGTTCAGGACTACTGGGTGGGTGTACAGTAATTTACTAAATTACAACAGATTTAAGGTGCTGGAACATTTTTATTAATACTCCTTTTTGTTTTTACAATGCAGTTACCTCAGAACACAGCAGTTTATTCAAAACAGGTATCTTGGATTTCATTTCTAAAAATATTTTGATACTTTTTATGAACATTTAAAACCTAGAGGCTCTGTATGCTAAAAAGAAAGCATAGACATTATATAGCTTTCTCACTTTTTGACACCTATTATAAGACTGCACGTATTGTGCCAGATCACCGAATGGAGGCAGCTCTGATTAGGAGCTGAGGGACCAAGTGCTTCTTCGTCTGTGGGAACTGCTGTTTGCAGGACCATGTACAAGATGTGAGGAGCTCAACTGATGTCTCTCATTTGCATGCAGATGTTTACATTTCTTAAGAAATTAACATCAGCTAGAGACAAATTTAGAGCTCTCGCTTTTATGAATTTGCTGAAGTGTTGTGTATGTAAAACGCATTGTGTATAATATGATGAGACTAAGCATGTTCAGATGTTTAGTTTGTTAAAAGTTTGTTAAATATCAGTGAAGCTCAAGTTTGAGGATAAAGGCATCTTTGTAGTGCAGAGGTTTATTGCAGAAAACCTGTTTTTAACCAAAGCCTTACAAGTTTACTACATCTCCAGGTACTTTTTGTGGAGTTTAATAGTCAGCAAATACAAAAACATTTCATAGAGGTACAAAACATGCAGCCTAAATTTCTGGCTTGCTAAGAGATGTCTTTTGGGTTTTGAATCAGCCCAGCTGCCCTGCTTTCTGTCTCATTTTTATCTTTTTTTCTTCAGTACCGATCCTGTTACTTCTGTCACACTGCCATAAGAGGCAGTAGAATCTGCTAGACTTCAGTGGGGCTGGGTTTAGGCTTATGCCAATGTGAGTTGAATACACTAGATTAAGGGGAAAAAAAAAGTAATTGTGCATATTATTATTTTTATCAACTTTACTATACGGATTGATAGTTAAGGATACAGATGCATTTCTTTATTAAGTAAATCAAAGGTATTTTCTCCTTGAACACAGTTCTGGAAGATTCTGGAGGTTTTGCTAATGTAATAGAAAACAGAACAGTACTGGAAAGGTGGCAGATACACCTGCATATGGATATAAAAAGAGCTTTAATGTATCTTGTTTGTTGAAAGAGCATTTTCTTGACCGGTGTATATTCATAATGACTGTTTAAAATGCAAGTAAACTGAAATGCAGCAATGCACACTTGGGCTGTGGTACTGTGAGATGTCGTAAGTGAATATGGCTTGGGATTGTGCACAAATTCAGGGGATGATTTAGGAATTGTTTTTCTTGAAGATGGTGTGTTTTCTCTTTCGAGTCCTCCCTAAAGCAGTGTTTGGTCACTGCATTATGGCTGCAGTTCTTCTGGACATACTTTTAGCTGTGCTGTAAAAGGGAAACAAGGTGATAAATATCTGGGACAATTAAATGGTCTCAGGAGTTGAAATCCTGACATAATAAAGTCAATGGCAGAACTCCCATTAACTGTAATGGGGCCAGGGATCTGAATCATCATCTAGGGACTTTGATCAAAAGTCATGATATTTAACCCATTTTCATAGTAGGTAAAGTAACCAAGAAAGCGATTCCTTGCCATTAGCTGTTGGGAGCACTGTTCAGATGCTCATAGCTTGGAAAACTAACACATGTAAGTGTTTCAGTGATCATGCTGAAGTCTTTTTAAATGTCGTTTTGAGATCTGCTGAAATATCTCTCAAGGGAAGAGAGAGAAAGCTGTCCATTGTTCCTCATATTGTAAGCAGCCTATGGCTGTTATGCTATGTGTGCATTAACATACTGAAATAGTATTTTAGACTTAAATGGATGTTTGGTGTTTTTGTTTCCCACTGGAATCTTATATATTACTGCTTTCAAGCTCAGATATTTTAACTGGAAAAATAAAAGTGCATCATCAGACCCTACCAAAAAGGCAAATCATATGCTACTGAAAAGTATAAGATGCTGGGGATTTTAGTTCTGAAAACAGTAGAAAAAGTCTTGCTGCTCCCTTTCTTTACCACCCTTGTCTTTACTTCAAGCGTATGCTTTATGAATTTACAAATTATTGCCTTTATTGAAAAGTTTGTGTGTTATTCAAGATGACTTGTAAACTCAACTCAATCTTCCCTAGCAAGGGAAACAGGAAATACCAGAGAACACTAGACTCAGTAAACCTATAAAATTTGAGAATGTAGCCCATTATTACTAGAGATTTTTCACATAACACTTTGGGAAGCAATGACTAATTAGTTTTTGGCTTTAACAATACCAGTTTGAGGGTTTTTTGTTTTGTTTTTATAGCTTTCATATTAGGTAGAGGAGGGAAAGTGACTCTGAATGATGAAATATTGACGGTGTATACACTTGCTTCTCAGTAGGAGCTCGGCTCTTTGATCCCTAGTACAATTACTTTCATTGCCCAAGTTTTATTGCCATGCGGGAGAGTTAACAAGCAGCCGCTACACTCACGGCAGCATCCTAATAGAGTTTTGTTCAATAGGCAATTGAATATTTAAAATTAATGTCTTAGATTCCCTGGATTCTTGGTAATAATTAAATGTTCACCACATTTCTTCTTGACAACTTCACAGCAGTAAATAGAGTATTTACATTCATCTGAACTATCAAACACTCCAACAATGCTTCTGAGCTTTAACTGTAGCTAGAGCACCATTTTAGTTATTGTTCCTTTTTCCTGCCTGAATGCTTTGTTGAGTGTTATTCTCTGAGTTCATAAAATGGCAAAGCTCAACTGGCAGAAGATCCACAGCTTCCTGATGAATATTTAGCTTTGTACTCACTTTGGGTTCTTACCATAAGAATGGACTTCTGATCAAGTGCTAATGAAATTTTAAAGTTGCAAATATGTTGGAGGCATATGTAAAATAGCATTTCTTATTTTCTTTTTTGTTATTCTGTGCTGTTACTCACGTATTCCTTAATGATCCTTCAAGATTCTAACTGTTGTTTCGGCTAATTATGCATAGGATATGTTCTATGGGTAGCTTTCTGAAAGGGAGCTGGCGACAATGCTGTTATCCAGTGATTAGAACAGGAGACTGGAAATCAGAATGATGTGATTTCATTCACATTTCCTCCACTTTTGCTAAGTGGCCTTGAAAAAGTGACTCTACCGATACGTGATTTAAGTCTTTCTCTTTACACATCTTTAGATTTAGGATCTGGCCTTTTACGTGTGAAAGGTATAGCACCTATCACTATGTGGAGAAGTAGTCTACAACAGTCAGACTACAGTCAATATGCAGTATTTTATTTTTAAATATAGCTTCACATCCCAGAATATGTTAAAAAGTTTTAAGGATTTTAATTTCTATTACCAGCTCTTAATGGGATAGTGTGAAAATATGGACATGAGCTAAAATATAAATAATTACCCATGAACCTGAAGGGTTCTTTTCTGTTAAGTAAATACAACATCATGTAATGTCATACAGAGTAAGCGTCTAGAATTTATGCTACAAGTTATAACTTGTGCCATAGGTAGAAATGCAAACAAATACCTTTGTGACAGTTTTCCTACCATGCTAGACTCACAACCCTTTCTTGTTTTCAGGTTCAGCAGGCCTCACTGGAATAACCTTCTCTGCAGATGGTTTTAATTTTCATGGCTAACTGGTAGTCTGATTGGTTGTGCTTCTCTGTGTTTTCCAAATCATAGGAGGATGATTATCATAGCTCTTAGTGAAAAAAAAATAGAAAATATGCACACATGTCTGTATTAAAAAGATAGGTTTTCTGATAGAAAGCTAAACCAAGACAAACCAAGACTGAGTAAATTCCACATGTTCTGTTCAATCAAGTTTTGCTTGATTAGTTGATAATAAGGAAGGCAAATTAGCATCAACATAGCTTCCTTTCTCCCAGGTTAACGAGAATGCTTACTGGCAGGTTTCTTTTTGCTTTGATTACACAAAAAATGATTGCTTGATTATGACAATGGAAGTATAAAAGAAGATGAAAAAAGGCCTCTTCGAGCATTTTTTCTGCCTGTCCTAACAGTGGGATGCACCAGCGTCTCTAACCACATTGGTGACCTTCGTTTTGGCAAGTGGGGAAGATCACTGCATGCTATTGCCTATAACAGAGGTCTCAAAAGGCACTGAAGCTGATTAGCTCAGTGACTAATTGACCATTTAAACCTGGGTAGATTTACAACTTGTTTCTGATTAGTACCTAAATCAGTGACTTTAATGCTGTATTATATAGTGGTTAAAGTAGAGCCTACCAGGTATGGATACCCTAAATCAGCGACCTCTGGTTGCCTACAGAACTGCAGCACACATGCAATGAGCTATCATGGTTTCCTCTTCCTGTCGGCTTTGATTTTTAGGTCTTGATTTTCTTGTGGCTACTAAAAGATTTAAGCAATTTCTTAATCAAGTTGTTGTCCATATAGCAAGACTGAGTGGGATAACCAAGTAAAATTCCTTGACAGTAGGTCTGTGACAGATTGTGTGAAAATTAATGTGTTCAGACTTGATTGCTATCTACCTTACTTGTATTCCATTCCTCTATTTTACCCATTTAAAAAATAACATTTAGAATGTAGCCGAAGTAAGTTTTGTTCTGGTTACTAATGTATAGGATACTTGAAAAGTAAATATTTATTTTTAACTTCTTTATCTTTGGGAGGGTGAAGTGTCCCCATTCTTAAAAGCAGGTGTCCTGTAATTCAAAACCAAAGTGGTTGAATTGGTCTATGGATGTTGACTAAAAAGCCCATTCTGTTTGCTGTATAAACTTGTTGAGATGCAGTATGTTATTATGAAATCTGCTATACATCTAGAGCAGCTTGCTTGGGAAACCACCAGGGCTGGTTTGCAGTATTTATTTTTCTGGAAGGTGAGAGGTAAATTTATTGTGATGGAAATGACTGAAACCTTAGACCTGTTTGTGCTAATTTACTGATGTATGCCTAAACACATTAATAAGGCTAAAATAGGCAGGGGCACCTGATGACGCATGCTGGGCTAAGGATAATGGTCTAGCAGAGGGCTTTACTGAGGATCTGTACCACAGGAGCCCTGTAAACCTCCATTTAGAACTGGAAATCCAGTATCAGGTTTACTGAGCTGATTTTAATTAAAGCTGGTGTTTGCCTTCATGTGGATTTCTGACCAAAATAACCTTTTGTAAGGAATGTGTAAGTGCATATGTGCATGTGTACATATACATGTATCTGTTGGAGTGTACTTGTGCTTGTGTTTGTATTCTGTTGTATTTAAATCTTCTGTAATTAACAACAGATAATCCTTGCGGTTAAAGTAGTAATTGTCTGACTTTGAAGGGAATAGTGACAAGTTATTTTTACTTCTATGTTATCACCTGTCGTGTTAAATCTAGTACCAGGTGAGGGCTCTGTGACCCTTATACTGGGGGAAGTGGGAAGGACGTTTGTGCTTCCCTGCTATAAATAACCATTGCAGAACCAGATGTCATGTTGTAGAGAAATAAAGCACTACTCCTGCATATAAGTAGGACTGTAATATCTGAACAAAGGAAATACGAATTTCTTTTTTAGCTTGATTTTAGAAACCTGGCATATCAAAATAGATTTTTAAAAAAATAGTTCACTATAAAATCTGAGGTAAGACAGACACCTTCTGTTTTCTGGTCAGGTGGAAAGGAATATTCTTAATTAGAAAACATATTACATATATTTCTGTATTTAAAGTGTGTCAGACAACGATGTGAAATTAGGAAAAAAAGGAGATAGAAAGGTAAAATAGTGGAATGTTAAACCAGAAGAGTTAAACTGCAGATAGTTTGTCTGTATACCTCTAATTTTCTTCCTTTCCTCTTATGAATAGCCATTTCACTTTCATGATTATGGTTGGGTTTCTTCCCCATCAGAATCTGGCTTGTTTGGTATTCTTTGATAGCTGTATAAGTTGCTCTTTAAAGATGTCTAATTCTTTCTCTTTTCAGTAAAGCTCTATCTTTATTTACTACCTGTCCTTCAACCCTGCACTGGGTACAGAATATTTTGTGTCCTGTAGGATTTTTTATAGTGGTTATTGACTTTTTTATCCAAGTGTTTCACAGATATTTTTTTTATCATAATGGCCTTAAGAGATGAGACGGTGTTATTTTTATTTTGTAGCTAGCCAACGCAAACTCAGAACACTGCTGTGCTCTGGTACTTCAGCTAGTTCTGGTTGAGCTAGGTAGTCTACCAGAAGCTGCATAATGAGATGTTCTGCATTGTGCTTCCTAAATTAGCCTGAGTGAAGCACTGTGGTTGTGCTATATTAAACCAGGATATCTCGGACTTGCAGAGCATTCTGCTGTTTAGACATATCCTCAGAGGTTATCTCAAATAGCAATATAGCTACCCAACTTTAAAAATTCCGTTTATCAAAGTACTTAGTAATATCACTGCTATGTGTCAGGTAAGATCCATTCAACTTCAACTGCGTACATAACTCTTTCAGCAGAAAATCAACAATGAACCCTGGATCGCTCATACCAGATCATTCAGTTAGGAAACAGCAAAAACACACGTGCCACTTGGGATAGATTTAGCTTAAACACAGTATCCCAGAAGGGTCCTGAGCAGCTAAAGATGATTACTGTGCTGTCTAGCTCTTGGGCTCCTGCAACAGCATCCTGGGCAATGGACTCTGCCATCCTGTAGAGAAGCAGGAGTTCCAGGGCAGGTTCCTGGGGAGTGAGGAGCTCTGTGATGGGCTGCTTCCACCTATCCAGTAAGATATACTGAGGACAGAAGTATGTGCAAAATCCTGTTCCTCTCTGCTGTATTAGCACCTTACTTGGGGATTCAAGAACCTCCCTCCACCTACTGGGGATGCGTGTTGCTGAGGCAGATGTCCAGGCTCTGTCCTTCACACAGCTGAGGGGAAATTATTGTTCTTTTAAAGCTTGGCCATGGAAAAAGGGTGATGTGTCACAACAGAGTGGCAGTTTTCCTGGAGAAACATGAGCTCCCTTACTGTAAGCAACATTGAATAATAAACCCAATGCAAACCACAATAATTAACAGCCCAGAGGCAGTGCTGCTAGTTACTCCCTTCTTGCTGTGTGTTAATGGTTGTACAAACATCTAGCTTAAACTACCTTTATTTTCTTCTAAGGGTAAGCATCCTGCCTTTGTTAGGGTGGAGGTGAGATGCTGATGGTGCCACAACCTGAAAGACGGCTGGCAACAGGGAGGAGAGCTGGAACACTGATTATCACCTCTTAGCTGGAGACTATTGCATATCGCATGAGATTTTCAGTGCACTTGGTGTTATGCCAGTGTAAAGGAAATAGACAGCTAATTTAGTTTCCTTTGCCCTCTAGATAGGGAAATTCTCACAGCCTGCTCCAGTCAACCAAATGGCTGCACGTGAACAGCATAGGAGAGGCTCACCAAGCCCTGGGCATAGGCTTGGACCAAATGAACAGTGAGAATGTGTCTGTAGTCTCCTATGCAAAGGGAAAATGTCTCATGTGAAAGCTGTGGGGCGCTGACCCATAGCTCACATCTTCCTGGTGACTACAGGAATCACTGGTCAATCGCTTTATCTGCCCATGGGCACACTGGAGCTCTATGCTAGGGCAAGGAGAGAGAGAATTTAGGTGTCAGGAAGTGTTCAGCCTGTGCAATCAAGAGGAAGACTTTCTTTACTTGCAGTTGTTTTCCTCGTTCACAGTAAACTTCCTAAACCTGTAAAAACCCAAGGAAGTATTCCTGCAGGTGCCAGTCTCTGAGCTGAGCATGTGTAATGCTGAACATGGAAAAGAAAAATGCTCCCTGGCACAATGCATGGACTTTACGCTGCCTAGACCCTGCCAGGGTTAAAGCCCTGAACTACATTAATTTACTCTTGTTCAACTCCACTATGTGACAGCCAGTAGCCAGTAGACATTCTCATTGTCTGGTTCACATTTCTGGCAGAGATTTCTGGCTTTGCCAAATAGTGAACTCAAGGAAAGTCTCAGTCAGCTGTGGGCTGCATTGGCCTTTTTCAGATAATGCGAACAGTGAAAAATACAGGTTGGAAGGAACCTCTGAGGTCTTCTGGTCTATTGCAAGGGCCTTCTGGGCCAATACCCTTCTTAAAGCTGGTCTACTTTAGTATATGATCAGCACAGAATTTTTTTATTAGTCCCTGGAAAACATTTTTTCTTGCACAATATTTAAATAGTGCTCCTCACATCCATAATTCAACAAAAGATTTATTAGGCGGGAACAGCAAAAGTCACTTCTCTGGTCAAGTGATATCCTCTCTGGCAAATTTTGATACCTGTTTCTGAGACTGTGGGAATGTGGATTCTAAGATACTGGAGGTGTTAGTGACAGGAATTTTGCATGAGCAAAATAATTTCCCTCCCTGCCCAGATTTCCTCTCCAGAAGAGCTGTCTTAGCTGGCTCATTTGTTGTACCTTCAACTTTGCTCCCACAGACCTTGATAATGATGGGAGGCAAAAGGCCAAGTTAAAGAAATTAAGTTATTTTGAAACCGTAAGGAGCAGAGTATAGGATAATATAAAGAAACCATGGAAGAACCGGAAATGGCAGCTTCTTCACTGAAGATATCTTCTTCACTTGCTCTGTTCCCATTCCAAAATGTGGAAAATCATGATTTAATTGGAGATGTGGCAGGTCTTCTGTAAACTTACTGAGAGCTGAAGGGGCTGAAGCGTCTCTTTGTTGATATGGGATCATTTCTGAAATATTTCAGGAAAAAATAAAATCTGTATCCCCCTTTCTCAGATGAGACCAAGAGCATTAGAAAGCTTCCCCTGTGTTGTGGTGAGAGTAGTAGTCTCAGTTGTGGACAGAGAATCTCCTCCCCTTATCTTGGCTTTGTCCATACAATTTGCCCTGGGGGGGGTCTGGTGCGTTGAGTCTGCAGAGGTCAAGTTGCTCCTGCAGAAGTTCTGTCCATTTTTGCCTTTTCTAGTTCTGCCAGTGACAATTCAGCACTGGGCCTGGCTGGGCACCAGGAGTGACACTTGGCACCATCAGTAAAGGAGAGGTCTCTTGTGGTTTACTGCAATCTGCATCATGCCTGTAAAATCAATCCTGAAATGTATGGATTAAAGTGCATTTTCACATGACACCAGCACATACAGGGTCCTTTACAGGAGGCTGCAGGGCATATGGGTAGTATGCAACTCTCATACTCTGAAACATGGTTTTGACACTTGTTTTAAAAACACAGAGGAAAATAGCCTAACGGTCTGGGCTCCATTACAGACGGATACATCTTGGGTAACTTTATGAACTATGTTGGTGTAACTGGCTATATACTGTGAGAAAGGCTAGTGTTTGGAACAATAACTCTTTTTTACATTAAATGCTTATTTATTGAAGGGCCTGGAAAAAAATTATTTATTTGTTATAGGATGCTGACCTAACTTCTATAACTGAGATCAAAGCTTGCTTGCTGTGCTAGGTCAGCCTGATAAGGGTAAAGTAGTATTCATGATTATCTGATTATACAACTAATTTATTTTACATAATCATAATATTTTCCTTGTAGTAGATTTCAAATGTTATAGCATGGTATGTCATGGTTTATATAGGGCTCCAGCAGATGGCAGAGGAGACAGGCTTTGAATAGGTGAAGTTTTCAGGTACTCCATTAAATTAATACAAGAAAATAAGTTTTATTTGAGCTTCAGCAAACCTGCCTGTTTCAATTCACTCAGTTTCGCTGAAGTGGAACCAGTGTGTAGGGTTTATGAAAGGCCTACATGCCCTTCATGGTTGTTGGGCCTTAGTTTTTTGAAATAAAACATGCTCTAATAGAGGTTGCCCATTTGGGATCTGAAAAGATTACAGAGGTCTTTTTCTCCTTTAAATTCAGTCATTGATTTTAGAATCAGTGCCTGAGGGGAAAACAACCTGTGGGGATAGTCCTGCTTTCTAACTTGAAAATACTTCATAAAAGAGGCATAAATAAAAAGGATTCTGATGTTTGTAGGTAGGAGCCAAAACCTGTCGCTGTTCTCATTTGCATGACAGTAAACCCTAAATAATAAAACTGACATAGTCCATGTGCATTATTAAGAGACGTCGCTTGGATCAAGATGCCCTGTGTAATCCCATAGAACACTCAGTAAAGCAGCTGTAGAAATCTTCAGGTAAGTAAGAAAATGCCCCATAAACTAATAAGCCATACACAGTCCTAGGGTAAAGCATAGCAAAACTGTACTTTCCCTCTCCCAGAATGGTTTTGCAGTGTGCTCTGTGCTCACCTGAATGAGAAACACAAGCCTCTCAGCTGTACAAAGAACAGCACAGGCCTGGGTGTGAACATACAGCTTCTGTACTGTGATCTGAAACTTAACAGGAGAAGACATGAAAAAGAGGAACACACAGCGGGGGAAAGGAACAATACTACAACCATCATATTTTTTGGAAGGCTCGTCAGTATTTGTTGCTGAGGTAAAAGGATGCATGTTAGGATATGCTGATATGGGAATGTACAGCCTCGATGCATTCCCTGATTTTTCATTGAGCTTCCTCCCAACTAAACATAAGTAGTTCTGGATCTCCTGCAACATCTGTGGCTGCAGCAATGTTTCTCTGGCAGGCACCCCCTGCCCAGGGAAATTTCTTTATCCATCAACTTGACAGCAAAGTTAGTAAGTTGTCGTGGTTTAAGCCCATCCACGCAGTCTCTCTCTCACTCCTCCCCACTTAGTCCCCCCACCCAAGCTCCCGGAGG
>JANHGB010019842.1:0-10771 GCA_026283785.1 Coracopsis vasa
TTCCTTCCCTCCAGCGTATCAACCAAACCACACAGCTTGGTGTCATTGGCAAACTTGCTGAGGGCGCACTCAATCCCCCTGTTCATGTTACCAACAAAGATGTTGAACAGGACCGGTCCCAACACCGATCCCTGAGGGACACCACTCGTTACTGGCCTCCAGCTGGACATTGAGCCATTGACTCAGACCCAGACACAGACACACTCTTTGCGTGCAGCCATCCAGCCAGTTCTTTATCCACCGAGTGGTCCACCTATCAAATTGATGCCTCTCCAATTTAGAGACAAGTATGTCGTGTGGGACAGTGTTGAATGGTTTGCACAAGTCCAGGTAGATGACATCAACTGCTTTACCCCTGTCCATCAGTTCCATAGCCCCATCATAGAAGGCCACCAGATTGGTTAAGCATCTTCCTTCCTGCATATGTTTAAAGGTGTTCACTGTTCAAAGCTTTCTTTCTGCACATTTGTGAATATTTTGGCTGGTACTTGGATAACATATCACTAACAGCTTGCAGTTTTTTTCATCTTTCAGATGGGGATCTAGGAATGCTTTACATCCTTTACAATCATTTTACCATGTTTTACAGAGATGATAAAATATTTTGCAGTTCAAGAAGGAGACTTGAACTGGCCAGGTGACTTTGTGGTCAAAGGCTGAGAACAGAGAACAGAAACATAATATGTTAGCCTAAGTCTCTGTTCCAGCAGTCAAGGTTTTTCTACTATCCTCAAAGAATACAAGCCTAAGAAATGTACTGTCACACCATATAATCTGTGTATTTCTGCATTTGCTTTCAGCTGAGCTGGATGTGATACATAACTTATTTATAATAGTCAACTTTCAGTGGAATTGCTGTTACTCAAATATATTTCTCCACCAGCTTTTCCCAGATTAATGTCTCACTGTCATCAATTAACAAAAAAAACCTATCTCAAAGTAACTATAGTTTTCATGTTGTACTTTCTGCATATCCTTAAGCTCTTTTGAAAAAATTGACTTAAGAAACTCAATTGAGAGAAAGGGAGGAAAAAATGGACTTCGTAAAAACTTAATCTCTGGAGAGGAATAACCCCAAATATACTTAAAAGAAAACTCTGTATATGTAACACCCAAAGAAATCAAAAGATCCCTATTAGATACAAAATCAGCATTAAATATCACCATTTTCTATTTGCATGAAACGAAGACCTGCCACATTTTTGTGAAGAATACTAAAAGACATTAAGCCACTGACATGCATTGACCAAATTTGGCATATGGTATTCATTAAGGAATTAGTTGTCAGGGCCCTGAGGGCACCAATATCACCATGACCGTTCTCAGCTGTGTATGACCCTGGTTCCCCTCACCAGGACTGATCCTGACACCTACATGTGGGCCAGCAGCCCTGCCTCGCCTTGACCTAGCCCTGTTTCCAAGAAGGTGCCTGATGCCTTTGGCTAGGGCTGCTCCAGCTGCCTCCAAGATGTCCTGTTCCCTTGATGGGGCTGTGAAATGTGCCCCTGCTGTGAGTTCCTGCCCTACTGCCCCTGGGGGTCCCCTCTCATGGTCACCGGGGTCCTTGACCTGTGCAGTGCCTTGACATTTGTGTGGGAAAAAGGTAGAAGAAAGAATATAATAATTATAAATACATAGCTAGATTACCTACTCACCAGGGATACAGCAATCTAAGAACTAAACACCAAAGGATGAGGAATTCAGCACAGAGGTATAACTAGAACTGGGGCAAGAGTTTCAGCAATCAGTAAAGAAATAATATGGAGTTGATTCTCAAGGACATGGTGGAGAGTCACCAGATTGCTTGGGTCTCATATTAGCTGAAGTTATATTCTTCAAATTCAGTTTGCAGATATAGATAAGGGATAAGACTTTAAGAGTTCTGATAAAGTGACATAACAATCTTTAAGCTATAGCAAGTATAGCGAAGTCATGTCAGACTTTCAAGTATGAAATAGTCAAGTGCTTAACTATCAAAGCTAGTGGTTATTTTATAAAACAACCATATTTAACGGAGATAAAGTGGAAGCTTAATTAAACTGGGGTTTATGAACATTTTGAGAACCACCATACCTAGATCACTGTCTTCTCGATGTTTTGATCATAAATGTACACAAACTCTTCTTAGAAATAAGTATTTCTACACAAAACTGCAATCAGTGCATGTGACAATTTCAGAGCTTTCCCAGAAGCCAGATAGGCAATGGAGCAGTGCAGGACTGTGCAGAACTTACTGAGTCCTGCTTGTTTAGCAGCTAAGGCTAATGCCAACAAGCTGAATCCAATTCTCTGATCTAGTTTCCACTAAAAGTCCACTTGGGTCATGGCAAGGGATGTCTGCAAGTCAAAATGAGAGTACAATGAGAGATATTGAGCTCAGACAACCGTGTAACCTGATAAAAGGAAAGGCCCTCTGAATAAAAGTTGAGAACCTGCACCTGAACTTGTGGCCTATCAAGGTGTGAGCGAAAGATAGTGGTGTTCTGAAATTCAAAGTTATACATCCATTTCAAAATGGGAGAAGTTATTGAAAGAATGTGTCTCCTATTAAAAGAAGAAATTGAGTGGCTGAAAATTAAAGATACCTGAGGTAGCAAAAAGTACAATGAGCAAAAGATTACCTTGTTTACTAATATAAGATTACATGGGATAAATCTGGACAGGGAAGAGTGAAAAATGTAAAGGAGAGTCACAAATGAATAAAGAAGTAGGCTGCTTGTTTGCTACTATTATATAAAATGGAAAATTGTTGATAAGGGAAAAGGTGGTAATTCTTTTCTGTGAAAAAATGTGGGTTTGAATTCTTGAGAGATGAGGTTGAAATTGTAACCTTGGATGAGAGGCAATACTTTCCGTGGGAAAGAAGTTCATAAGAGACAGTAAATTTTGAAACCAAAATGAGCTCATGGGCATCTATGCTGATTGGTTCTCTTGACTTGACAGTAACCTCTTGAGCAATAACAAAAATTGGCCATCAGGTCCTCTGATCAACCAGGAAAGCCTTGAAGTCCTTCAGACAGGCCACTTATAAAATTAGTCAGGTGGTAAATGTAATGCTTAGAAACTCTGAGATCTCTGCTTCCCTGTTAGGACCTAAAAGGTAGGAAAATTGGTGTCAACAGAACTTGGAAAGCACTATCAAGTCTGCACCTGGTGGTCAGGTTATGAGGAAACGGGAGTTCAGAGATGTAAGTTGTCTCCTGAAGAAGCAGATTTCCATTAAGTTAATATTAATATTAATAATTTTAGTTATCTTAAATCAGCATTCTCTCTATGATGATCTCTTCTGTCAGAAACTTAGGAACAGCAGCAAGAAGTGAGTATCTGCAATTTCATCTTCATGGTAGTTTTCCTGGGCGTCTTGTTAGGAATGCCTTGTCACAGAGCATGGTAAGACTTTGATGTATAGGAGAAATTGTCTAGGCCTCAGAGAAACAAAGATTAAACAGGTAAAAAGATGGGTTATTTGGAAACTGATGAGAAAGAATAGAAATTAAATTAAAATCCCAAATCTGTATTACTCAGAAGTTTTTTAGCCTGGAGCCTTATTGATTTACATTGTCGGGGGATTGAGCTCTTGGCAGCATACTACTTTAAAGCAAAAGAATTCACAGGCTTTGTAAGTACAAAGCAGATTAGAGAAACAAAGAAAAAATAGTGATGTTTTCTGATGATTGTTTTTCCTCACTGCAGTTTTCACTTGCTACAACACAAAGAGCAGCATGCACAAGGTTATATGGAAATAAATGTCAGCTTAGTTCATACAAATTGGGAATAGGAAGGAAAATGCCCTGCTATATCCATGCAAGTAAAAAAATTGGCATTCACATTTGCAGTAGTGAATGAAGACATGCAAAATATTTAAGTGCACAAAACAAGAAGAGCTCTTAATTAGCAAATCCTGTACTTTACAGGTATTTTATCAAGGTGACCATTTTGCACCAAACTGCTGCTATGTTGAGATATTCCACTCCTTGCCATGATTTCTTGCCATAGTCCAGTATGCTTAGTCTACAGATGAAAGGCCACATCTTCTGAACCTAAGTTTTTACACCATGCAAAACTTATCTATGGAATTTAAGAGCAGAAGAATAACAGAATTACTATTAGGTGGAAGTAAAATGTTAAATGCTGCTTTTTTTTTCTGACACAAAATCTTATATGGCCGTTCCTAAGCGGAGAATATACTGTTGCACATTGTACGTAAGTACATAAGTACGTAAGTACAGCGCAGTGGTGTGGAAAGCTATCTTTCTACTTAAATGTCTTTAAGAAAAATCTGCAAACATATGTGAAACAAACATTAACAAACCCCTGAGACAATCTGCAGATATGTGCTACAGAATTATAACTCCACTTCAGCCCAACAATCCAGTTATTTTGATACATTTTCCACATTCTGGGTTTAAGCTGAATAAAGGGATGTTTTTTTGGGAAGCAGGAGAGAAAAATAGCAGGAAGCAGTAAAAACAGATGTATTAGGTCAGAACATTTTTAAGTCATGGTTCTCTTTTCCTCTTTTATCAACAGTTCCCATGTTAAATGCAGGATCATCAAGTCCATCTGAGATATACGCAAATGCTATCATGTGGCTGAATGCTGTAAACTGAGTTCTATCATTCAATTGCAATTTGCTTTTTAATTCCAGCTCCCCATGTGTAGGATTGTATCCCTGGAAAGATTTCAATGTGGGTGAATACCTATAGGTTTTCTTAGATACGTTCACTCTGAAAATTCTGTCCAGTAAGAAAACAAACAAAAAAAGACACTAGCAATTTGTTTTAACTTCCAAATGTATAGCAGGCTACATTTCTATGAAGGCTGCTTCATGTCCATATTCCCCTAAAAAATGAACACAGATTACGCACAGATTAGTTCTGTGCGTTTAGCAATCTGGGAAATTTATGCCATATTAAGCATTTCAAGCTACCTACTCAAGGTACATGAGTTGCAATTGTTCTAGTATATCAGATTCCCTGTCTCTGTGCAAATGCATGTATCTTTCTGTCAGGACAGTCCTTGCCAATATTTCATCTTATGGGATCCCGTATTCACCAGCTACCCAACCAGCTGAGAAGAGACAGAAAAGTTTTGATTGTAAAAGGGTTCTACTTGGATATTGTCAATATATTCAGAATTGAGAAAATGGTAATTTACCACGTACTTTAAACCAAACAAAATCCACTGTACTTCCAACATCTTTACTATTAAAATTAATAGATATTCTCAACAAGTTTTCAACGTAGATATTTGGTTTGAATCACTGATAACTGCCGAAAACCTGTCCAGACCAGTGATGCTATTTTTGCTGCTAATAGAAATAAATATAGGGCATAAATATTCAACAGAAACAAACATTTTTATTTTTAAATGTTAGGGAAAAAAGTACGGAGAGGAAGGCATTTTTCTTTCTGGTTGCTCTTTGATTCAGCTTCTTTTCTATACAGTTTTTTTTCCTTCAGTTAGATTCTCTCCCCTTCAGTCTGAGCCATCTCAAAATTCTTTACTGCTGCAATTTTCTTCTCCCCTCTTCTTCTCTCCAATGAAATTATTTTTCATTCCAGCCCCTTTTTGCTCATTCTTATTTGTTCCAAACTTTCCTTGAAGAATATCCCTTCCTGTTTCAAGTCTTATCCTTCCTCTTCTCATTTCTTTCCCTGTCTGAAAAAGCCTGTTACCTGTGTTATTCATACCATTGTAGGCTGACAAAATGTTGGATCAGGCAACTGCCTTCACCATTCCTTTCATGTTGTCTTAGCTCTCCTTATTTGATCGTAGCTGTGTTGGAGTGAGCAGCACTGAGAATACAGACCAGATCTGATGAGGGGCAATGAGAAGATGAATCCTGTTCAGCACAGCAGCCACTAAACACCATTGCAGCTAAGTGAAGAAATTGCAGCAAAAAACATTGCTTCCTGCCTAACAGTCCTGTTTCCACACAAAGTTTCAAGCAGGGCTCTGAGCCTAATCACAGAAATAAAGGATAAAGATTTGGTTCAAATATATAATGTGTGTTGAACCCACTGATAAAGCCAAAGTACTTTGGAACTTATCCTTTCATTACTACCTTCCAGTTTGCTGCTTCCCTTTCAGATGGTGTTTGAAAGCTTGTTTTATTTCCAGCTACAATCGCAGTAAAAGTTATTTTGCTTCTCTCTACAAACCTTACCTCTGTCATTATCTCATTCCTTTTTTGTTTTGCTGTTTCAAACTGCCACAGTACAGTTAGTTGTAAGTTACACAATCACTGTAACTTGTTTGAACGCAAAATTAAAACAGGTTTTGAAAATGCTAACTACAAACCAGTTCACTGAAGGACCAGTGGACCAATTGGGTGATGTAGTAGCCCTTAGTTAGGTGCAATTCATGCAGTCTTACTTCTTGGAAATATGAGTAGTTCATCTCTGGGTAAAACACTTTTACTGTAATGGTGCAGGTGTAACAGAGACCCCATGAAGGTCTCTTTCAGGTATGGAGAATGAGGAGGCAATGAGTACACGTTAAAGTCCAAAGCTAAACACTGGTAATAAAATAGAAGAATCATAATTTCAGAAGTGTTAAAGCTGAAGGAAGGGCTGCAAAGAAAAGCAAAGGTTGAGATGCCAGGCTTAGCTTCTTTGTAGAATGTGCTATAACTATTTCTGCAATATAAATGACCCCATACCATAAAAAGGCACCTCTAATAAGTAAAAAAGATTAGACAAAGGAAAAAATGTAATGGGATAAGAAACACTTTAGTTTGCTTACTCAGTACAATTTAAAAGGAAAATTTTATAGATTTTACTCTGATACAAATTTGTATAAAATAAAAAAAAATATTAAAATGTTAATACTATGTAATTTGAGACTGTCACTTTTGACCATTAGCTTTTAGAGTTGCAGGGATGCAGTGGTGGTCCAGAATGTTTAGAAGAGTAAACTGATAAGCTATTATAGGAGGTAAATTTGTAAGATTCTTTTTTTAACTAACAAATTATTTTATGAAATGCAAATCTGACAAACAGACCATTATAAGGCTCTTACAATAAATTCGGAAAATTTCGCACATAAAAGACACTTTTCATTTGTAGCTCAAAAACCAGTATTTGTCCAATTATCTTTGGGAACAGATTTAAAAAGATTAAAGCAGCACAGGATACACAAGCAAACTCAGTAGAGTAGCTGTGTGATTCATAATGCATCTCAGAAAAACCTTGTTTCCTATACAAATGTCAGGAGTTAAATTTCCTGTCACTTTTAAGAAACTATTTTGTTTTAATCATTTATTATTTCTACTACCACAGACCCCAGGAATTCCAGTTAAAGATTAGGGATCTCTGTGTTGGGTGCTGAACACAAAACAGGAGTGTGCACTTCTGGTTTACAAGAAGAAACTCGAGGATACTGACAAGGGAAGACAAAAGCTTTCAACAGGGTTAGCAGTAAGGGCAGACCACTCTGAAGCATCTTCATGATCAACAGTTTCTGCAAACCTCTTACACATGGTAAGTTCTATACAAGGATGAGAGGAAGGTTACATGGTAACATTGTGAGCTTTTTAAAGCATAAAGGGCACTGTGAGAGAAAGAAAGGTATGGTTTGAAAATCAAAGAAATGAGTGGCAGAGGATGCTACCATAGGTTAGGCAGACACAGGAGTCAGCCTCTCAGGATCTCAAGCTGGAATGCTCAAGGTGCAGAAAGATTGTAAAAAACTTGAAAAAAAAGCCAAATTATCTCTGATAAGTGAGAACTTTAGGAAATTGAGGAGGTAGATCATGTAAAAGCTCACAGTAATAGGTTAGGAAATATATCTATGCAACAGCATTCTGAAAAAATCAGTTAAAATTGTGTTTTGAGGGACAATGAATAAAAAATATTTTTCAGTCATTTAAATGCAAGTTGAGTAGACTCTTTAGAAAAATTTTAGGTGGAGGAAAGGATATCTGTTAGATACATTATTCAGACAAAATCTGCAAGACTTGGATATAGCCTGGACATGAGAAACTGAACATGATATACACATGGCAGGCTTTCAGAAAATCAGAATCGTTACGTTTTCCATAGCGATGGGAAAAGAATTTACCCTAACATTAACCCTAACCCAAAATAAACAGATTTTCATTATTTACTTCCTTGAGATTATAATTTCACCCTAAATTTACATGGCACTAAAAGATGCCATGAAAATGAGGTTTACCTTTAATCAATAATGTTGAACATGATCAGTCACATTTAAACAGGTCTAAAGTTGCATTTTATCCTAGAAGATAGTACTTCAAACTGTAATCATACGCAGTTCCTGAAGATGGAGTGAAAAATTATTGAAAGACACAAAGAGTCACTCTATACACCCTAAGAAAATAGTCATAGTCTGATCTGGTATATGTGATTATAGACTAGAATGTGTCTAATTTATACTGAAGTTGTTTTATAGTCCATGTTAAGTTCTTTTGACATTTTAATATCAAGGAAGTAAGTGTAGTAAAAATGGGTTAAAGATATGACTGTCATGACTGCAAGGTTATGGTTGTGCTCAGCCAACATACGGTGGGTATGTGCAGAGTGCATATGAGAACAGAATGAGTCAGAGCTGTCTAGCTCAATAGTTACAAACAACTCAGCATAATGGATTTCTTTTTCACTTGTCATTATTCACAGGAAAACCTTTGCCAAGTTTTCAGGCTAAGATTCTGACCAGAAACAAAGAATGAGACTACTGTGCCCCAGGTCTTTACTCCATGGCCACAGTTCCACATATTCAATTGTAATGGTCAATGACCATCTGCACCTCTAAAACATTCCCAAGCCTGATTTTCTTTCCTTTCACCAACAGTACACTGTTGATCTGCTGCTGTGAATTCCTTCTTCCCATCATGTGCTGAAGTAGTGAGCACAGGGCAGATGTCCTTCTTGGACTGCAAGTGGACTCTCCTGACTCCATCAGTTCAGCCACTGGAGAAAGCGGGATACAGTGAGAAGGTTGCTATAGGAAAACAGAATTTGAAGCAAGTATATCTGTAACAGTCATGTTTCCTTTGAGGAAAGGCTTGATCTGGTTGCAAGCTGGAAAACAAACTGTCTTTAGCCCTGTTTTGCAGTGTAGGTAATTGAGATCCTGAGATCCCTGTACAGGAAGACTTTCAAAACCACTTTTGGAACTCATTTATTTCTTAAAATTTCTATGCCTGTTTATGTTTGGTCCTTTTCCAATGCAGAATTACACTACCTTCACATGGCATTTGCTAGTAATGATCGAGTAATTGTGGCAGGAAGACTAACATGGGAAGAAATGGTGACATGTTTGCTTTCAGTTTTTTCCACTCAACAGTGGTGAGACAGTCTCTGAATTTTAGACCCTGTCTATCAACAAGGCCTGTGGGATATGATGCTGCAATTTATTCATCTCTGAATTGCCAGGATCCTTGTGAAGACTGGAAGGTATAAATGAAACATGTGCAGATAACCATTTCTGTATCATCTAGATCCTGAGAAGCCTCGATATTGTAAGTGTAGTCCTGCCTCTACACTCTGCATCTCCTGGAGTCAGGGTACATCAGGTTCTACCAAAGAAAGAGAAGAGGCTATTAATTCTATTAATCTATTTATTATCTCAGGATTTCTATTGTTTGTTTGGTATGCTTTGTCATACCAGAGGAATATATAACAAATTATAATGGTTAAGTATGTCATCCATTTCCCCAGATAAGTAATCATTTTAAAATAAAGGAATACATATTTATTATTTTTTAAATTAAAGCAGTAATAATTTCAGCAACAGAACTTTTGCCTGAAATCATTACAGAACCGCTTAAAGGTAACAAAAAAAATATGAAAATGAGAACCCTATCATCTGTCCTTTCTCACCCTAGAAAGTAACTCAGTTCCTTTAGAAACATCAAAGGAAGAAAAGATTTGAAAAGTTGGTACAGAGACACAAATATCTTTCTTACTACCCCTTTCTAAATGCATTCTCATAAATATACGATTGTTTTGAGGGGAAAAAACCCTTTAAGTTATGCATATTGCCAGCAATGTTGCCTAACAAACTTTTAGTAAAGCAATTAGAAAGTTCATGTCATGATCCCTCCCAGTCCCAAATTCTGCATGTCTGTTAAATGTTAGCCTGTTACAGACAACAGCTAACAAATTGTAGTCAAGAAGTAAGAAACCTCCAGAGTCACAAAAGTCTTAGTTTCAATCTTTTCTTAGCTGCAAACAATGAAGCCTTTATATTAACAGTGACTAGCACTTCTGATTTAATAATTCATATTAAATCATGTCATCCTTAATTGTTACAATTAATTATATGAATTATCTTTTCCTAAAATATCTGTGAGCAATTTATGCCTTTCTCAAATATTATTTATTTTAAGTTATCCAGAAAATGATGCCAACAAAGTGTCCCTGGGCTGTAGATTGTAGGACTTATAATATTTGATACTCAAATGAAAACAGAGATTGGCAGCTTTAACTAAGATGCATTCATACAGCCCATACATTACCTGCTTTCTAGGATGCAGGACTAGAACAGCGTCCTGAGTTCAGCAGTAAAAGTCCTTTTTCGTCTTCCTAGTAGCTGGTGCAGTGCTGTGGTTTTGACTCTCAGCGTGGGAACAATGCTGATAACACTGATGTTTTCAGTTGTTGCAAAGTAATGATTACTCTGACCAAGGATTTAAGTCTCATGCTCTGCCAAGGAGGAGGAGAAGTTGAGAGGAAGCAGAGACAGGACACCTGACCCAAACTAGCCAAAGAGGTATTCCATACCACAGCACGTCATGCCCAGTATA
>JANHGB010019842.1:10861-43908 GCA_026283785.1 Coracopsis vasa
GCTCGGGTCGGGCTGGGTATCAGTTGGCAGGTGGTGAGCGGTTGTATTCTCTTCCCTTGTTATTTCCCTTATCATTATTATTATTGGTGGTAGCAGTAGTGTTTTTGTGTTATACCTTAGTTACTAAACTGTTCTTATCTCAACCCGTGGGAGGTACATTCTTTTGATTCTCCTCCCCATCACTCCAGAAGCGGGGGGAGGAAGAAGTGGGGGAGTGAGTTGGCAGCCCATTTTACCATTACTTCCCTTTCATAATCAGCTCACACAATCTGTCTTCTTCTGATATTATCAGCACTTATTTCTGAGTATGTACAGGAGAAAGGTAATGGTTATGTCAGCATATATTGTTCAGTTAAAAAGCAAAGTGGTGTCGCCGCTGTACATGCTGCTTTTAACTACTTGTGTTTATTGCATCTAGACACTACTATAACCTGACTTTTACTCTTTGGCCATGAAATTGAAAATGTGTCTTCTTGAAGCTTTATTTAGTGAGAGGTGCTTTCTTTTTGTCAGTTTTGTCTTCTTATATCATTTCATCAGAATCACATACTGTTTCCCAGTCACTTCTTCAGACTTCTGTAGTTGTCAATTAGAGGCAGGGGAAATGAAACCCTCTGAGATGTTGACCTTTTTCATTGCTCTGAAGCCAAAAGGAAAATAAACAAGATAATAGAGTGGCCCTCAGCCACTCAATCTATACATGCTGCTTCTTTTTTCATTATCCTACTGACACAACAGTCATCTCCAAATCTTTCTCATAGCAGGATGACTGTGTTGTTCATGACATTAAGACAAGATTATGTTGAAAAATAAGGGTTATTCATCAATGTTTTATCTCCTTCACTACTGTGAGCAACAGGCTTTTTTCCTTAAAGGAAAAATAATTATGAAAGAGCCTCATGTCTCTGATTTTCCAAAAGAACTACAAATGGTCTTCTGTCTTCTGCAAGACAAGTTGCAACACTTAGCCCTAATGTTAGCCCTAGTGTTGATTGTCCGAGTTCTAACTGAAAAGTTGGATTGTTGCATTTTGAGGAAACTTCTTTCAATGAACTCAAATAAAGCGGAAGCTTGATTTTTTGTTTCAAGAGATTGCGTATGGGTGCAATCCAGAGTCTGATGTTGACAAAGATGATTTAAAATAGGATTTGTCACAGTAATTTACAATGAGTTAAGCATCCAAAAATCTTTGTTCTTAAAAAATGGCAATTGATAACAAATGCTAAGCTTTTGTGAGAGAGAAAAAGCATGTCTGTTTACTTAAGCAACGATATTTTTCCTTTCCTTTTTACTTCCTTTTACACAGAACACACAGAGGCAGCATTCTGATTCAGCCATCATGAACAGAAATGTAAGGAGAATTTCTTTTGTGCAATCTACATCATAGTGATATTGGAGCCAAAAAGAAGCAGCCTCACTTACAAATTTGAAATTGGATACGCAGGGCTGGCAGATGGAACAAACTTTTTAATTTTTAAGCTAAACATATTTGAACTGGGAAGTTAGAAAACATGACAGACATAGAACTTCAAATATCATTTTCGCAGAGACACATTTCATAATGGTATCCTTTAATGTTGTTAATGTTTGCTTTCTCCATTTAGACTCTCTTGCAGCAATTGTAAACAGCTGTAACTCACGTTAATGGCAATAAAAGCAGGTGCTTCATTGACCTGTCTGAATGGCTATGGGGGTTATCCACACAGGAAAGTTAGAGTGCCAGGATGGGAATTTACTGCACAGTAGCTGTTTTACACAGCTGTTCTCTACAGTGAACAACCTAGCTGCATCTTAAGCAGGATTTTTTTGTGTGGTGTTTTCTTCCCCTTTAGACGCAGAGCTATCCAGCTCATATTCAATGCTCCCTGAAAAATGCTAACTGATCTTCAAATTCTTCAAAACTATTTATTAAATCAAAAATATTGAAAATTATCCCATTCCCCAATTTAATTTTTTAATTTTTTTTTCTTCCAGCAATACAAAATATTCTACAATATGTGATAGCTAGATGGAAGTTAGGAAAATATTTGTCAGCATTTTTGCAAAGGATGCATTTAAAAGGGGCAGAAATTACCCAGTGCTTATGAACAGTCAGAGCCTTGAGGGATCTTCTTGGATCCAATCAACTACAGGGTCAAAAATGCTTCAAACATACTCATCTTTTGACTTCTCTGGTACAGATTAGTTATACGCTTGCAAACAGCTTTGTGAAGAAAGTCTGACTATTGAATGTAAACACACAATTCTGCTGACTCTAACTCAGGCGTGTTGGTCTTACTGAAGGATTTCGGGTTTTGAGGATTGCCATTTTTATTTCTGTGACTGCTCTTTTCTGATTGTGTCAGTTTTTCTTGTAAAGGCAAACTAAGGTCTTTGAAACCATGTACAAGTGAAATTAAATTACTGACATACAATTTGAGTTATGAATGTGTTTGGAATAAGCTTTGCCAATTTGTTAAGTACCATACACTTGTTTTTTTCACTCATGAAATTAAGTCAATTAAAATTATAATAGATGAACTCTCAGAAAGACCATTCCTGTATATTTTGACACAGAAAGCACAGAAATACTGAAGTAACACAACTTCTTTCATCAGCAGTTGTGAGCGTGTAGGGACATATTCCAGAGATGCATTTCCTTCTTGATCCAGATGTCTAAAATCTGAAAAAAAAACCCAGATATAAGCCAAAATACATAATACCATACTGTAGACAGCAATGGCGAGGAGGAGCAGGAGGAGAGCAGAAGAAGAGAAGAAGGAGGAATCCTACTTAAAGTATGCCTTGAGTGTCCCAAAACTAAAGGTGATGTTGATTGTGAATAAATAAGTGGTAGTAACCTAATCTTGATGTAGCACAGCTTCTCTAAAATTGTATTTATATGGCTCTACAGGACAATTGACGAGTTGAAAATGTGTTTGTGTACTGTAGAGATACTTTAATTGCCAAACAAAAGCAGGATTAAGAAAAAATGCAGTTAAATTTGCTATCAAGTCCTAGGAGCAGGGATTCACTTGTTTTTTAACTATCTTTTTGTCAGTCTCCCACACCTAGTCAACCTTAATCTACCTAATCATGCCCCTTAATGACAGCACAGAGGGTCATGATACAAATCCAAGAAGCTCATCTTCATCGATAACATAAACAGCGAGATCAAGTGCACCCTCATCAAGTTTGCTGGTTGGTGAGTTTGACACACCTGAGGGACGAGATGCCATCCAGAGGGATCTGAACAAGTTCAAGAAGTGGGTCCATATGAACCTCATCAGGTTCAACAAGGCCAAGTGCGAAGTCCTGCACATGGGTTGGAGCAACCCCCAATATCTATACAGACTGGGGAATGATGGGATTGAGAGCAGCCCTGTGGAGAACTTGTGGGTACTGGTAGATGAAAAGCTGGAAATGAGCTGGCAGTGTGCACTCACAGCCCAGAAAGACAACTATATCTTGGGCTGCATTAAAAGAAGTGTGACCAGCAGGTCAAGGGAGGTGATGCTTCCCCTCTACTCCATACCTGGAATACCCCACCTGGATTACTGAGTCAAGACATATAGGAAAGACATGGAACTGCTGAAGCACATTCACAGGAGGATCATGAAGATGATCAGAGGGATGGAACACCTCTCCTATAAGGAAAGGCTGAGAGAGTTGTGGTTGCTCAGGCTGAAGGAAAGAAAGCTTCAGGAAGACCTTATTGCAGCATTTCAGTACTTTAAAGGGGGCTTATAAGAAAGATGGCGAAGGACTTTTTAATAGGGCCTATTGTGATAAAACAAGGAATAATGGTCTTAAACTAAAAAAGAGTAGGTTTAGACTAGATATAAGGAAGACCTTTTTTATAATGAGGGTGGTGAAACACAGGAACAGGTTCCTAGAGAGGTGGTAGATTCCCCATCCCTGGAAACGTTCAGTCAGGCTGAACAGGTCTCTGAGCAACCTGATCTAGTGAAAGATGTCCCTGCTCATTGCAGGGGTGTTGAATTAGATGACCTTTAAAAGTCCCTTCCAACCCAAAACATTCTATGATTCCATGAAAAGTCAGTAGCCAAAATTCTAGGATTTTCTTAGATATAGCTATTGATGGACAACATTTAGCTATAAATCTTGCATATATTCTGCTCCTCCTTCAACCTGTAAATGGGCTGGGTTCTACCATATTGGTAAGATATGCAATTAATCAGTTCTCAGGTATGCTTAGTATCTAGCAATGCTGGGATTTAAATCCTGGTTTAAATTCAGTCACATGAAGGAAACTGCATCAGTAAAAACCTGAAGATGTTAAGATGTTGTGGTTTAAACCCAACCAGTAACTCATCACCATGCAGCGACTCCCTCACCTCCCTCTTCCCCCTGCCTGAGCAGGATGAGGAGGAGCATTGAAAGAGTGCAAAACCCACAGGTTGAGATAAGAACAGTTTAATAATTAAAGTACAACATAATAGTAATAACAATAGTAATAACAATGGTATGAAAAATAGCAAAGGGAGAGGATATAAAACTAAAAAAGGAAAGGAAAAAACCAACAATAAACACAAGTGATGCACAGTACAATTGCTCACCACTCGCTGACTGATACCCAGCCAGACCCGAGCAGCGATGTGGGCCTTCTGGGTAACTCCCCCCACTTTATATACTGGGCATGACGTGCTGTGGTATGGAATACCCATTTGGCTAGTTTGGGTCAGTTGTCCTGTCTCTGCTTCCTCCCAGTTTCTTGTGCCCCTCCTCAGTGGCAGAGCATGAGAGAATGAAAAGTCCTTGGTCAGAGTAAGGTTACTTAGCAACAACTAAAACATCGGTGTGTTATCAGCATTGTTCTCAGACTAAAGCCAAAACAGAGCTCTGTGCCAGCTACTAGGAAGAAAATTGACTTTATCCCAGCAAAAACCAGGACAATGTGAAGTAGAATTAGTGCTACTTGGAACCCTTTAAAGCTGTTTACAAAAGCTAATGTTTATTTTGTAACCAATATACCTAAAATCGACTCACAATAGTGGTCCAGCTTGCCTGTTCCATTATCTTGCACGACTGTGTCTAGGTACATAACTGTGCTCTAGGGATGCTGGCCAGGCAGGGCTTGTTCTGCAGCTCAGCAGCTGAATCACTCTGGATGTGGTAAAAAACTAAAGAGAGAACTGAGAACCTGCTCTTTCATTATACAATGAGGAATTTTTCCTTTAGACACAGATAGAAACATATGTTTAGGATAAAAGTGAAATCATCCATATGTACATTCGTCGTTTATGATTCACTGCTGAAGTGTTTTTTTCCAAATCAAATTGTGCTCATAGAGGGTGTCAAATAATGAACCATAAACCCCAACAATAACAGTAGTATTAGCTTTGTTCCATAAAGTTTCATTTGCAAGTGAATCCAAATCTTGTTTGTGGACTGTAATCTAATGAACTATTGCAGCTGGTAGAGTAGGAAGAAAGCCCCACTTTAAATTTTGTTAAATATCATAGTAACATCTTCCTACAAAGTATCTTCCTGCCAAACAGGATAGTCATGTGCTGGTGCATTTCGTTCTGTACCATCTCTGTTGTATTCCACACTTACTTTCCAATATCAAGAGCTGGCTTTTAGCAGAAAGACAGATCCCTGAGGAAAGACTGAAAAAA
Organism: Coracopsis vasa; assembly: GCA_026283785.1. Taxonomy (NCBI): domain Eukaryota; kingdom Metazoa; phylum Chordata; class Aves; order Psittaciformes; family Psittacidae; genus Coracopsis; species Coracopsis vasa. The sequence goes on from JANHGB010019842.1 coordinate 16,483, forward strand.
GTAGAAAGGACTTCCAGTTTCAATCAAACTGTTTCAGTAATCTGTAATTTTGTTATAAAGAGGCAAATTCAGCCCATTGTTGAAAATAGAGCAATTGATTTACTTGTAGGGGACCCCTAGGAATCAGCTGAAATTATAATGTTATTTTCAAGTGCTGTACTTTCCACAGTTTAAGAAATGGCTTTCTTTGAAACAAACTCTCCTTGCAAATCTTTCTCCTCTCAAATAAATTCTATTTCATATATAATAATTTCGTGGCTGCTGTCTTCAATGTTTTCTATCATTGTATATTTCACAGTTCTTGACTAAATTGAAACGATATTGTGCAAATTCAATTTTATATGCGTAAGTATCACTACCATGTTTCAATTTAAATGGAACTGATTTGCAAGTCAAACAATAGAGCACTTCCCAGCAAACAGATAAGACTGCTATATGCAAGTGTGTTTGCAAATGTGTCTCATAATCTTGGATTCAAGTTTTAGAAACCTGCAGTCAAACCTCCTACTTACATCTGTGAACAAACACATAAGCAACTGGGGGTCTGTTTAAACCTAGCAGATGGACGGTCCTTGCATAAACAGATTGCAGGAGAGGCAGTGTGGGATGCAGCGCCACCCCTTTTGAACTGCAAACTCGAGCAGTCTGAGAAAAAGAGGTACACAATTAAAGCTCCACATCTCAGTTTTTTTCTATATGGAAGCACATTCTCTCCCATCCCACCTCCACAAAGTCCTTTTACTCAAGTGGTTTGATTTGCATTCACTTCCATTATGAGCAAATTGCTTCCTAATATTTCCTGATCTGCAGGACATGCTGAAATGCTCACACTTTGTGAAAGATAAAAATATACTTAAGGCCTGTATCTGTGGAGGAGAGAGGTAGTTCTTGGATTTGATTTCTTTACAGCTGATCATTTTCTTTGGCTTGGTTATGTAAAGACAATATTGCATTTGAGTCTGATTTGACTGTACTTCTCACTTTCTGCAAAGGGTGCTGTAAACTCAGGATAAAGACTTTCATGAGCAAACTGCAGGACTGCCTGAACTAATTTCACTAATGAAAGCAGGAAGGCAGGTAATAATGACATGTTCCTCCTTGCTTACGTTTGTGAGTCCTTCTAGCGCTTTCTTGGCTCCCTTCACAGCTGTTCATGTACCTTCATATAAAGGGGGTTTTTTTGTTGTTTTTTTTTTTTTTACTAAAAATCTCCCTATGATGTATTTTTGGGTCTGGCATCATTCAAATTCATACTGCCTGTCTCCTGCCAGTGGGTGCTGCACTTCGTTTCTCAGCTTCTCACAAAATCAACACAAAATCTCTTTACATGACTGCATAATTCCCTGTGTGATCTCCCTGAGTTTAACTTCAAAGACCTTGCTAAATTCATACTATAGGGACAATCATATCAAATAGGGTCACTAGGAATGTAGTCTTCCTCTATAAAAGTAAATATATTATCCTTGATACATTACAAACAAATACAGCCTTGTTTCTAAGGTATAATTATGTTATAATGGGTCTTTAAGAAGTCCACTTTCATTTCATAAAAAATTTAATCTAAGGGAAAAAAATACTTGTTTAAAGATTGTTTAATTCTTAATAGTGACTAGATGAGTAATTGAACTAAAAAAAGCTGCTCAGTTTTCAATTCTTACCCTGCTTTTTGAATATTGAAACCTTGTTGACTTATTCTGACAGTTGTATCAAAGATAAAGAAGGAAAAATGAAGGAAAAATGTTCTTATAATCCATTAATTTCCTCAGCACCATTATCAATACCTCTGTTTGGGTTATTTGGGTATCTATAATGAAAATAAAGACCACATATTTTTTGTCTCACACTGGTAAGAGATGAATATAAAATTCTGTTGCACGAAACCAATAATATTTTTATGCATTTGTTGTACAATGTAATTATATAATTGTGTTTGATAATAGGTAAAAGCAAAAGCAGAATAATTCTTACAATGTATGTGCCTTTGTCAGAAAAAAGTATTAGGATATATTATGATTGGAGATTTTTCACTGTCTTCTTCATTACTATGAAGAAAAAGCATCAAAATTTCTCTATGACTGGCAAGCACTTGTTGAATAAGAGCAAATATTCTATCATGAGCCATATAATATCATGCAATTTTAATATGTAAATGTGCACACTTGTAGAGTCCTCACTGAACTATAGCAATTGCTATCCATATTTTTATTTTTTTTCCTTCTAGCAGAAGTTTAGTAGAAGTAGAACTGGAAAGACAAATGAGATAGAGCAAAATTCCGCAAATGAGCTTCACAAAAAGTTCACATGAAAGCTGAATGAAAAAACACGTAGAAGGACAAAGAGCAGGCCAAAATACAGTAAAATCTCAAAGGAATATCTTGCATTATTTAATAGTGTAGCTTGCAAAGACCAAAGCATAAATTGGACACTTAGAATATTATTATTTTTGTGTTCCTGACACAAAATAAAATTCCCAACAGTAATCTTCATATTTCTCACTTTTTTCCATCACATGTACTCCAGAACAACATTTTAGAAAAGACCAGTACCAAAGATCTTTTAAAGCAAGTCAGTCTCCTGCTTTCTAAATATTTGCAATGTCCGCATGTGATTTTAATGTCCATGAACTGTGTCAGACCTTCAGTCTGGCAGAGTGAAACTTCTTTACTTATCCATTGATCCAGTTTAGAGTTGGCAGAGAATAGCTCTCTGCTACCACCTACCAGCGCTCTCACCTGGCAGAAACATTTCACTGGTGGGTTATTTTTGGATCGTTAACTCCCAAGGACAAGGACTATATCTGTATTTGTTTTTCTGTCTAACACAGAGTGAAGCTCATTACAAAGAATTAAACAGTATGTAGCAGTAACAATAGAAACAATAATTAATGATATGATAGAGAGATGTTTATCCTTCCCACTGTCCTTGTTTAGATTGCTGAAAAGTTGGTAGTTATTTACAGTTGATCACCTCTAGCTATCTGTGACTTTTTATTCAGAAGGGAGGGGTTTGCTTTGTCTCCTTAAGGAGATTAGTAAACATTTTCACCTAGTAATTTCTGAGGTGAAGACAACTGTTCTTTCCTTGTTTGTAAATTAACATTATCAAAGCAAATAACATATGGTTGAGCTTTAAACTACTTGTTGAAAGAAATCCATTCTTAAACCAAGAATTCTTAGTTTTGCAGGATGCATAGCATGCTTTAGCATACTGTTCTAAGGGTTAGTTTTCCTCAACTTTAGAAAATTACATCTTACTTCCAATTTCATTTTTCCTGCTCTCAGCACATTTATTTCCACAGAATTTGAATCAAAACAACCCCCAAATCACTTTGTATATGTAGGTTTCATATTAATAGCACTGTAAGCATCTTGGTTGTCAATGTTGCAAAGTGGAATGATGTGGGGGGAAAAGACAACCTCACAGCTGAAATGTTGCATCTTTGCCAGTTTTAGAAGATGATAAGTTTTTTCTTGTGGTTTTGAAATAGCTCTATCTCAGTAAAACAGTTCAGAATTATTTTTTTGGTCATTGTAAGAATATGGCTTTTTAAGAAGTAGTTTATTAATATGTTTGGGATTTGGAGAGCTTCCTTACTGTGTTATTAGACTCAGTAAAAGCACTGTATATATATTTCCATGGTAGTATGAAGTTTCACATTCTTTAATCTCAACACTCAAATCTTCTGCTGAAGTCAAAGGAAGGTTGTTTTCCTAAGTAAATAAATACTGGTAAAGTGCTATAGGATTGCTTTTATATTAGTAGAATTGTTTGCATGTAGTCCTGATTTACTCTTGTAAACATGAACAGGTGTTTAATGGAGGCTTAGGATAATTTCTTCCTGCATATTTTTGATGGCTGTTGTTTTCAACTGAATGATTTTCAGGCGTAGTTCAGGTCATTTTATTAATATTCTTCTTTACTCAAAATGGGGACCAAAGTATGAAGAGGCACAATGACTTAGGCAATACTTTTAGTTCTGGCATGAAACTTTTTGAACAGGCTGTCATGTATCTACTACATCAGAGATGTGGTAGCTGAGAGGCTAGTTAATTTATATGCAGCAGCAAGGACAAAAAATTCCTTGTATTTCAAGTATTCCTTGGTACTTGCTCAGCCATCAACCCAAGTGAGGGCTCCAGAGCAGCCTGATAGACACCACATCCTGTAGTACAGAGATATGAGCTGGCTGGTGTTAAAGAAGATGGCTAAAGTCTCATTTCCTACTCAGAATGTTCCCATGCCTGGTCTGCAGCATATTCATTCAGCCTGATCATTATCACAGAAAAATAAAAAAACTGCAGGAAAATCAGAGAAAAGAAAAATAAAAAATATTGGAAAGGAGGGAGGAATGAGATATCTTTTAGGTCTGGGCCTCTTCTCGATACAGCAAGGGCACCAACAAAATGGAGTGTGTTTAGTGGAAGTCCCCTGCACATAGTGACTCTGTCCACTTGTGTCCAGCTGTTGGCAATAGGAGGGCTCCAAGGGCAGCCTCTGTGAGGAGATGCCAGGGGCTGCCCTGTGCTGGACACAGCTGGTTACAGCTGGATCCAGCCATGTCCAATGGAACCATTGCAAGGCACAGCTGAACCCATCAGCCAAACTGATGGTACCTCTGGGAAAACATATTTAAAAAGAGTAAAAGCTCTGCACAGGCAGTGAGGAGTGTGGAAAGACAGTGAGAAATAATCCTGCAACCACCAGGTGCAGAGAAGAAGGAGGTGCTTTAGGTGCTAGACAGCCCTTGCAGCCCATGGGCAGACCACAGTGGAGCAGATATTTCCCTGTAGCACAGACAGAAGTCCAACACTGGAGGAAGTTCACCCTAAAGGACTCAGCCCATGGAGAGGGAATACACTTGTGCAGAGGGAAAGTGTGAGGAGGTACTGTTGTGGGCTGACCATAATCCCCCATTCCCTACCACTCCCATGCTGTTCAAGGCTGACAATGTGAAGGAATGAGGACAGTGTGAATAGGATTTTTGTATTCAACGTATAGTTGCTGTTTCTCTCAGTTGCATAACATAATCCACCTATATCAATGTCTGAAGCTGTGCAACAGCTGTATTGTTAAGCCTATGTGTCTTTTGTAAATCTTTATTCTTGCTGTTACTCCTTTGTAACAGACAGTTACGAAAGAGTACCACATGTGGTTCATAATGACATAAAATACGTTTTCTGATATCATAGAATCAGAATCATAGAAAAGTTAGGGTTGGAAAGGACCTTAAGATCATCAAGTTCCAACCCCCCTGCCATGTGCAGGGATGCCTCACACTACACCATGCTGCCATCTAACCTGGTCTTGGTCATTGCCAGGGATGGGGCATTTACCGCTTCCCTGGGAGCCTGTTCTAGTGCCTCACCACCCTCACAGTAAAGAACTTCTTCCTTATATCTAACCTGAACTTCGCCTGTTTAAGTTTGAACCCATCACCCCTTGTCCTATCCCTCAGATTAGTCTTTACGGTTTTGTGTTTGGATTTTTTCCTTATCTTTGAGACACTTTTATATTTACTAGCTAAAAAGCAGCCCAGTGAATGAAGACTTAGAAAGACAGCTGAATAATGAACAAACTTCTTGATATTTGGAAATATTTTTGACCTAAATAAAGTGGGTGATTTTAAATGCAGCAGCAAGCAGCTAGGCACTTTACCTTCCATGACAGAGCCTTTTAAAAGTCCAGCTGTAATCATTTTAACATTTTTTTCACTTTTGTGTACAGTGAAATCATCACATTCTTATAAAAAATGTTGAACAAAGTAGTCTAGCTCCCTTTCGGAAAAAAAAAAAAAAAAGAGTAATTCTATCTTGCCTTGAAATTGTTGTATCTGATGTTTGATTAGGGAAAAAAATGCTGAACATGACTCAGAACACTAAAGCTGTCACTTGATGATGGATCAATACCTCAGATTGCAGAATTCTTTGGAAAAGGTTTTATGTAGAGATTATAGTCATAAAGAAATTTGAATACATTATAATGGAAATAGATTGCCTGAATGTGCAAATCCAGTATAAAAAGATCAGGATAAAACTTAAAAATGTCTATAATAGAAAATAGCCAGAAACTGATGCTTTAAGTCTATACGTCTTTCTTTAAGAAAACCACTGGACCATGGAGGAAGGTGCACATTCTGGTATAAGAAATTAAGTCATATTTCTAGATTTTCAGGGTTTTTTTCCTCAGGTGTCAAGAGTAGCAAGAGTGAGCTACTCTGCTAGGGAAGGGGAGGTTAAGATATGACTTTTGAGATGGGCCAAGGGGAAAACCCTTGATGATACCTGTCATAACTTTCTCAGAGAGGTCTTTTCACAGGTGCCCAATCCAGGGTTATATAGCTTCACCAAAGCCCAACAAGGAAAGGAAGAGACTATGGAACCTATTAGTGGCCTCATGGCACTGACATCAGTCATAGAAGGCTGGAAGAAACCTGAAGAATCATCTGGTCTAACCTAAACTAGATATTCCAGCACCTGTCCAGCCGAATCTTACAAGTATCCAACATTAGGGAATCCATCACTTCCCTGGGGAGATTATCCTAATGACTGAATGTTCTCATTGTTAAAATATTTTGTCTTGTACCCAGTCAGAATCTTACCAGGAATAACTTGTGCCCATTACCCCTTGTCTTTTCCATGTGACTCCTTGTAAAAAGGGAGTCTCTGTCATCTTTGTAGCCACAAAGACTTAGGACATATCCAGTGCATGCATCTGAAACCTGAAGTAAGAAAATCCACCCCAAACCCTGGTCAGTGGTAAAATATCCATATCACACTCTGTTTCCTTTGTTTCTAAGTATTGAGCTAGATAATCTTGCCTGCTTTATTCTCTTCATATTCCTATTCCTTAATAGGTAGTACAGATGTTAATGGAAGCAGCACAAGCTCCATTAAACTAGTCATTTCTCCTCTGTCTGAGGATGAGTGCTGGTACAGGATTTAGAAACTACAGTGTATGTTGAAGAGCTCTGATCGTTTGATTCTCTTGCTGTCAAAAGGTCTGAGATAAAGTTTATATCAATTTCAATTGCCTTTTATGCTCTGACATAGCTTGGGGCTGAGCAACTGAAGTTTTTGAACCTGCATGTCTATGCCCTTTTTATATGATCATTTTTATATTTATTTATATGATTTTTATATGATTATTTTTATATTTATTTTTATTTTATATTATTTTTTTATATGATTAGGTATTATAGAAAAAAACTTAATGTAGTGGTACTGCAGCATGCACTGACTGTTAAGAAATTGCAAAAGGTTTCTAATACACATCATCTGCCTGGAGCAAAGCTGTCATAATTAGCAGGGTTTTGTCTAATTTGTTTTATTCTAATATTATATATATATGTGTGTGCATGTATATATGTTTAACTAACTATATCATATATTACGATATAAACACGTGAAACCAGAGATTCATGTATGAACTATCTGAGCAGCATCTGTAAAAATTATTGTGGGATAGGCTGCAGAGAGCAAAAAAGTAGAATTTCAATTAAGAAAGTATTAGGAGTTCTCATTTGGACATAACAGTTAGTTTTAAATGGCGTAAGAATGCATTGCACAAATAGAGTATCCAAGCCAATGCTTTCACTGAGATTTTAATGTTCTTTTAAAGCAGAAATTAATGCCAGAAATTATATTTGCCTCCTTTTAGCCACTTTCAAAATTCCTCTTGGATCAAAACTTCGTCTACTTCTGCACACGGTGTGCTTTGCATGCAATTGCAGATACTCAAGGGCCTTGCTAGTATGTGGAATTGCCTCCATTATTCTTGCAAAAAAAACCATGCTTATTCTGCAGAAGGGAAAAAATTCTCTATTATATCTTCTAATATTGGTCACAATGCTGCTGCTTTCTGACTCTAAAGGAGCATTTTTACCACAGTGTCCTTCAAGACAGACATTATATAACAAAGGAAATAAATGTGACCTGCTGCCCAGCTGTGTCCTAGCTTTGAACCAGCATTTGAGCATCATTGTTTCAGAGAGCACTTCAGGTAGCTCCTGCTGAAATCCAGAAAGCATGTTTCCTAGTCCAGCAAAAAGCTTCTTATTAACTCAAAATATCTACTATGGTAAATATGATGAACTTTTCAGTCCTACAATATTCAATGGACTGGATGGCATCTCTTGATTAGTGCTGGAATCTCACCCCCCTACATTTCCTACTCCAATGCTGAATTTTAAGTCCTGGGACAACAAATTAATTTTTTTTTTTCTTTCCTTCAAAATAAAGCTGGGTTTGCTCTGAATGATTTTAAATGAATAAATTAGAGCAGAATGAAGCTCAGAACCAGACTTGACACATTGTTGCTGTACTTTCATGCAGTAATCAGCACTTCACTACAAGGCTTCTCTTGTATAATTGTTAGGATTGCTTCAAATTGCCCTTATGGTATGATAGATTAAATTAAGTGATCCATAAATATAGAAGTTTCTTCATTCCTTTATTTACGGACTAAAAGTTAGAAAGACATCAGATATTCAAGATGTGAATTCCCCAGTAGAAAGATTAAAAAATGTAATTTAAAAGTGATAAATAGCTCTTGGTAGTTGTTAGTAAAAACAAATAACATAAGAAAATCTTGGAGACTTCTTTTTATTACTTGCTGTTATGCATAATATCATATTTTCCTCTTAAGACTTGATGTGACCATAATGCTTCTGTTCATATAAATTCTTGTAACACTTTACATTTTCTTCTGAGTTATAAAAGCATACTTATTTCCTTTTATTATGGAATATTGTAAAAATAGAATCCATAAATGATTCCGGCAATTGCCATGTACCAATATTGTCCGTACACTCCTGGACTGTTTCTTTCCTACCATTTACTTATAAAGTTGGGTTATTACTATATTGCTTCATCACAAAGCAGTTCCAGCTGTAATGTATGGAATTTAGCAACTAATTCAAAGATATGTTCATATATATATATACATATATATATTGAGTTTTTCCACAATTCTACATCATTCTGCACTGTTGTGAAGTTTTACAGTACCTATCTGTCTTTTCCCTATAGGCCTCAAATCCTGAAACAGAGAAAATTATATTTTCAGTCTGTATAGGGCTCACTGAAGAACACATAATTGACAGGTCATCAAATTACAACAATTTTCCGCTTTTAAACCAGCTAATAAAAGTGTAATGCAAGTTAAATGTGTAATATAAATGAACACTAATAACTGATGTGGTTTATTTATGCCTTTTCATGATATATTTCTTGTCCTTCTAAAACTACTAAGAAGTCTACTGGCTAAATCTTGCCTACCACTGTTGCGAACTGCAGAAGATGTATTTATTATATCCATTGTTTTCAGATGAGATAACTGAAACACAGAGAGGTAAAAAAGATTTTCTGAATGTCTTAGGCAGTATTCACAATCCCTGCCTTGAAGGCTGCATTTCAATATTAGCCACTTTAAACAACTGGTATAATCCCTTTTCCACAGATACGGAGATGATAATCAGACAATTGAGACAATTATGATAAATATTAAAAAAAAAAGCCATCTAGGGCTTGCAACTTTTGACATTAAGCATAAATATCACAATATTTGATCTCTATGTTAAAGTCCATGCTACCTTGGCTAACTCACTACTAACATAATGCTTATGAAAGTTTAAATTTTCATGTAAGTGATTGAAATCAGCATAATAGAAGAGGTGTTTCTACAACTCATTGCACTCTTTGGACAATAGCAGTAAAGAAGTAAAATTTTATTAAAGGAATTTTTATAAAAGCAAACCAGAAAAAAAATCTAAGTACAAGAACTCTAAACTGGAAGACAAAAATGCTTAGTAGATTTTTTTGTCTCATGTCTAGAGCAGGAGGTTGTATCAATTCCACATGATGTTGTTGGGCTAAAGACTTGCTTCCTATAAGACTGGACAAAAATTAAAGATTTTTCAGATGAACAAAACTTGATTAACTTACAAAAATGTCTTAAATGAATTAGTTTAAGACCTGACTGGAAATTGGTTTTATTTCATATTTCACTCTGAAAAAGCTTTATCTCCACACTAATCTGAGAAAAACCCCAGTTCCCATGGAAAGAGAGTGTGTGGTCCATCTACTAGTAAATAGCTAGCAAACATACCACAAGAGTAGTGTGTTCAGGGTATAAGGAGCAGGGCAGAAATGTAGTATAGCTAGAGCAACAGCACTGAGTTGTGGTCTAAAATATTGTGAGGAGAGACAAGGATGCCATTTTCTGAGAAAATTCTTCTGTCTCCACTAGGACCAAAACCTTCTGGTACCAGGTGTCCATGTACCATACTTGACAATTGAACTTCTATAGTTAATAGCACAATGACAAATTCCAATATATTCAAGGCAGCAGCAGCAAACGGAGATTTCCTTGCAGTTGTTTGCAAATATAACTATATCCAGAAGCTCCTTTTCGAAAACATAGGTAAATATTTTTCCTTATCGAGGTTACTAACTATGGCATTACATATCATATACACAGCTTCTTTTTAAGGTTATTGATGGAGTGACCAAATATAAAGGTGTCAATGTTTGTGTAAGGTAAGACAATAGAGTGGGGAAAAAAGAAAAAATAATACACTTTCTAAGTTACAAAGTCCAACTTTTAAGACATAAGTAATTCCTTTTAAAATGTGAAGATGTGTTTATACCATCTCTAGAGTACCAAAATGTAGTACGACAGGAGGATCTGTTACATATTTTGTAAAAAGAGGTGCCCTTTGAGCCTATCATGGTTTTGCAGTGTTTTGGAACAGCAGGAGTGCTACTGGGCTTCCAAATCATAGCAACCCAAAAATAGTTTTTCCGCTTCTCTTACTGATGATTAATCAGGAGCAGTTTCCACAAGAAATGTATGTATAAGATATGGATTCTGGACAAAGTCTATACAAGTAGCTGAGCCAGAAACAGAGAAGTGCTGTAAACCCTTGAAGACTTCCTTCTGACTTGGCCAAAAAGTGATATTAGTGATGTAAAGGCCATCACAACTGCTGACTGTGTCAGCAAAAATATAAGCTACTCATGAGGTTAGCTGATGCTACAGAAAGGAGAGTCTCAAGCAATTAAATTCTATTATCTATTAAGTTAATTTATTAGGTGGCAATCTACCAATCAAATGCCATGCTGTCATGCCAGACTTTAGCTGTTGGGATGACAACAGAAGACAGATTGCTGAATCCTCCTGTATTTCAGGTCTTCTGGCAATTTAAAGCTCAGAGCATCAAGTGGAGGCTGAATGTGGCTTTGAGCCAACAGATAATTTATAAAGCAAGTACATAATAGCAGAATCTCATCGAGAATGTAGAGTGCTAGTGCCTATGGTCCTATTTTCTTTTTATGTTATTAGAAATGTGTTAAGCTCACAGTTCTTGAGAACAAGACTCATTGGGTTGATTTTCTGTAACAAATGAAGCTCAGACAGCAGCAGAATAAGATTCTATTTTCTGCTTTGTAATATGCTTCAGCATCAGATCTTGTTGAAATGTTTATTGTTTAAAAAACATTCAAAGGAAAATTGTTTTCTCTCTTAAACTGAAGCCTACATAAAACTTTTACTTAGGTAAAGATTTTTATTTTTCCCCAGATAGAGAAGAAACAGAAATATTTTTGTTGTTGATTTTCTTTAAAAAAGCATAGAAAACGTTGAAAACAGTTAAACCCCCTTGAAATGTATTGAAAATATTAGGATATATTTCCGATATGTTTTATGAATGTCTATTCCCAAAAAAAAAGACAACTCCTGGCAAGCAATGCCACTTTCAGTTTAGTCATTGTAATAAAAGAAATAGCCTACAAAAAACCAAGAAGTAAGCCAAAATAAATAAAATCTGTTCGAACAGTTGAAAAGAAATTTATTATTTTACAGGGAAATTCACACAGATGATGGGATTTCACATAAGATACATTAGATGTGGGGCTGTGGCATATGCTTGTACTGTAATATCTATGTATTATTCTTTTGAACATAAGAATAAAAATAACTGTAATAATTGATAGTTCTGTAGTGATTTATCATGTCAGTTAATATTTTTTAAACTGTATTAGTAGCTTAAATATTAGTAGCTACAAGACAATAGTACTAGTAATAGTATTGATAGCTGTCTAAATGTACGTCAGTAGTAGTACATGTATAAGTTCGTGCATATTTTGGTTTTATTATATATTTTGTAAATTATTGTTAATGTAGGGCTTAAAGATGTGGCACAGGTCATCAGCTGCTAAAGATCTTACTGCTTTACATGGGCATGGTCTGTAGTATTAAAAGTGTAACAATGCTGCAAAGTGTCTGAACATTTGAACATTTAACAGGAAATACACGAAAAACCAGGGAGGCCTGATTTTTAACATATCCTTTTGAGGCAAAGATACCAAAACAACTTCTTTTTATGCAGCCTTTGAGAGGTATAGGCATATGGAATCATGTATAGTCTATGAGAATGTAAACAAGAAGGCACATAAGATAGTACAGGAAATGCTCTTTTTGCCATTTTTAGAATTACCATTATTTCTTTGCAATTTCTATTTTTTTTTCATGTTGTAACTTTTTGTCCACTTGGGAATAGCTTTTGTAATACAACAGTCTCTTTCCCCAAAAGATTCCAGTTTAACTAGACAATAAAGTCTATTTAAATATTAGTTTATTTTTTTCAACTGTGATATCAGCACACTATTAATTATTCGAAATCATTTCTGTGGGTGAGACTATCCAAGGATTAATTAAACTACAGAGAAAGAAATAGGAAGTAGAGAGAAACTGTTGTAGGGAAGTGGGTTCAGTGTGACTAGAAAGAGGTGAGGGAAGGAGATTTAGGTGGAAGAGGGGAAAATGTTGATATGGAAAGTCAGTTTGACGCTGAGAAGAAGAAGTCTCATAAAAACTCCTAGAAGATTTTTGGAAATTCAAGCATCCTTGCTTTGACCAGGATTTTGTTTTGCATTCTTATTTTGTTTTACATTTTATTTTATTTTGTTTTGCATTTTTATTAACTAAGGTTTTTGTAGCCTGGTGGGGTACAAATGAAGATGTCAGAAGTTTCCCCCATGTGTACCATAGAGCCAATGCCAGCCAGCTCCAAGACAGACCCACTGCTGGCTAAGGCTGAGCTCTTCAGCAACAGTGGTAGTGCTTATGAGATAACCTAGTTAAGAAAGATTAAAAAAAACAAAACTTGTGAAACTGCACCTGAATAGAATATGTGAAAGTATGTGAGAAACAGCTCATGAATGGGACCCCATGCTGGAGCAGGGAAAAGTGTGAGGAGTCCTCTCCCTCAGGAGGAAGGAGCGACAGAGACAATGTGTGATGAACTGACCACAAACCCCATTCCCCATGTGGGGAAGAGGTAAAGAATTCAGGAGTGAAGTTGAGCCCAGGAAGAAGGGAGGAGTAGTGGAAGGTGGTTTTAAGATTTAGTTTTATTTCTCACTATCCTACTCTGGTTTGATTCATAATAAATTAAACTAATTTCACCAAACTGAGTCTGTTTTGCCCATGACTGTAATTGGTGAGTGACCTCTCCCTGTCCTTATCTCAATCCACAAGCTTTTCATTCTATTTTCTCTCCCTTCCCAACTGAGGAGGGGTGTAATAGAGCGGTTTTGGTGGGCACCTGACATCCAGCCAGTGTCAACCCGCCACAGCCACTAAAGAGGTTACAATTCTTACTCTTTGGAGGAGTATATGGGTATCTGGTCAGAGGAGTGAAGATGCAGAAGGATGACTTCTGTACTCGGCATGTTGAATATTGTGTAATATGAGATTTTCAAAGTCTTGTAACTTAGCTATATTTTAATAGCTTTTTGCATACAACCATTCATAAGATAGGTTCAAATTTTCATTCTGAAGTACAGCAACTGAAATAGTTATTTAAAATAATGACTGAGCATGGAAATACAATTTATTCTCCTCACTTACTTTCTAAAATTGAATTTTATTGATTTTTAAGAGTAAATTTAGCGTGTGGCAGATATTCCACAATAACTACCATGGCTCAAATTTTGGCCATATGTTCTTGTGATGTAATTTTCTTTTTTAATAACAGAAAATGCAAGGTATGTCTTACTACATGCAGTGCTACAGCTACCAGCCATAACACAAACAGACATTTTACTTTTTTTAGAAATTTCCAACAATTAAGCCTTATAAATTCTGAACTAAAATGAATTAGAAAGCCCTTGGTCTGATCTGCCTGGCTTAAAACCTTTATTTCTAAAAACGAAGCCTGCTGTGTGATTGAAATTCATCTTGGGGTATGGATTCTAAAAATTCCCTCTGAGTCACTACATTTTCAGCTAGGCCTCACTGCTTCCATTTTTTTTTTCTTTCAAATAAACCATGAGAGGTGCATTGACTTTAAATTAATAGATTTAGAGAAATTATATTAAAATAAAAACACCAATACTAGGACTTTCAAAGTTAGTATTACTCTGTAATAAAAAGTAAGATATAGAACTATCTAAATGGCATACAAATCCTTTGTTGTAATCTTTTTCTAAGTCATTTTAATCAGATAAATGTGCAGCATTATAGCTAATATCTGTGTTTAGGATACTTGAGATATCAATTTAGGGTTGTGAGAGGGGTTTTTTCTGTCTACATTCTGGATAGACTGATAAGCAAAGAGACCTTTTTTATTAATCTGTTTGCTATTGCACACATAAACAAAGATTGAGTTAATCCTTGATGGGATCAGCAATGGTCAGCTGAAGCAAAGCATAGGAAATTGCAGGCCGAAATCAGACTGGGATCCAGGTTATTTAGGTATAGAATTTTCATAAGCATTCTAAAACCAGATTAGTTAAAATAACTCAATGAGGTGACTGCTTCATCTTTACAGAGGACCTTGAACAATTTACCAAGTTACCTAGAGTGAAATAAAGATGGGCTTTCCCTGAGTATATACATATCTTGGCACATATATTTGTGGAAGGAATTCTTTGATGCCAGTAATAATTATTCTAATTAGTTTTCACTTCACAAAACTTTGAGTTTCGAGTTGTATTAGTCTTTTGTCCATAAGAGAAAGGTAAGTGAGCACAATGAAACATATGGCAAATAAACTAATGGCAGAAAACCAGAACAAGTTAAATAATGAAAAATAAACACCCAAGGTTTTCAGATGTCTGAATGCCAATTTCAACAATAAAAAGTAATTCCAGAATCCCTTCACTTATGCATATCTTTTTATCTTTGATGGGAAACAGTTAACCGCTTTTGGTTTTGAGGCAATTTAGCTGATGCTGCATTGTGTGAAGCTAGTTTTACACTGCAATTATGCTGAAATCACGGAAGAAAAACATTCTTGTGAATCAAGTCCTGTGAGTTCTTTTCCCAGCATTTTAGGCATTACCATCCTTATTGACCTGTTTATTGCTTCTTAACAGGCTCCTTTGTTAGTCCTTCTAATCATCAACTTGCACCATAAAAGACTAGGATCTTAAATCTGATTTCCCTTTTCTGCTTTCAAGTTAGTGTTACCTCACTGATTTTATTTGAACACATCTTCATTTTTACCTGTTTAATAGGATAATCAAATAAATGTGATAGTTATATATCTTTTTCCTTAGCAGTTCCTTAGACCCCATGTTAACCTCTTTCTAACCTCTCTCCAGTGAGATTTTATTCCTTATTCTCACTTCATGAATCACTTCTTGGTGTTCTCAGCATGGCAGCATCACCCTAATTTTATGGGTTTGGTCTGAACTCTATTACAAAGCCTTCAGCAAAGTCTAGATAAACTGCATTAACTTTAACAAATTTCTTCACCAAGGTAGTAATTTCATCACAGGTTTGTAATTGCTTTAATGTGATATGTTCTTTACAAAACTGTTCTGCTTATCACACATCATGTCCTCAGTTAAGTGCTTACACATTGATTCCATTACCATGCACGCTAGTAACTAATGTAGTAATAACATCCCAATATTTTTTATACTACAGTGGAAAACTATCATTTTATCAATCGCTCTAGTCAACATAGAGGCTTTTCAGAGATGACTCCAGGAGAAATAACTACATTAAAAGGTTGTTATGATACCTTTTTGTTGTTATGACACCTTTTTGTGGTTTTATCATTGCTTTTATGACTGCGTTGGATTTTTATATCATTGCTGTTCTTATAATAAATAGTTACATTAAATTTTGTCCCAACAAATTGAGTCTGCTGTTTATCCATGAAATAGAAAGTAGTTTATATGGCTTTTAAAGTTCTGCAAGACCCAGCCTGAGCTTGAGAAAGCAGTTGAGGGCTTGGTCTATACATGAGATCCACGTATGGGACCTGCTCATAGAACAGCCACCATTTTTTCTTTCAAGTCTGGCATAGGCTGACAAGTGAGAGCTGTATAGCAATGACCAATCATTTTACACATGGCTGAGTGCCTTCTGCCTATCAGTTATATGTTGGGATGGTAGTTATAAATCAGTCTTATATTTAGTAAGCAAAAGTAATTTCTCCACATGACCTGATACATTGTTTTTCATACAGGTTTTATAAAATTCATTAGAACTATTTATTTAATTCTTGAAGGAGCAGCTATGAGATTAGAGGTGTGTAAAAGCAGAGACAATTGTGACTACAGGGAGTTTGTAGTTAGAGGATGCCATTTTCTAAGCTGCAAAATATCTCTCAAGAGGGGCTGAGTCACTTCAACTGTTCCTTCATCTACTGTAAATATATGCAGGATACTCAGCAATGAAAAATTTGAATGTGAATGTAGAAAATGTAGGACACAAAAAGCAATGTAATTCTAATATAACCCTTCACATTACATAAGTTCTTGCTTGTTAGAGGTCTTTATGTCACACACAGTAGGTATAAATAAAACAAATGTGTCACCACTGTTGTTTGCTTCCTTTTACCTGAGGACCAGGTTTGGGACATCTAGATCTCTCAAAGAGCAACAGAAAACACTTTTTCTCAATTGTGGAAAGTAAAGAATAGGAAAAATTATAAAAGACCATCATGACCAAATAGGTCTTGCTTTGACTTTGCATACGAGAATAAGCCTTCTGAAAGCAGAAACTGACTCAAAATGCTTAAAAAAATATAGAAAAAAATCAGAACTGGAGAATGTAAGAGAATGTCACATGTAAGAGAGAAAGGAAAACAAAAATACTTTAAGAAGAAGAGGAAGACAAAGGGAGGTATGGACTCATTCATCAAAAAAGACAAAAAGTTGAAGTGTTTTATGCTATCTCACTAAAAAGGTGAACTGCAGTTAGCCAACATAATCAACACAAGCAACAGGCTACCATAGGGGAATAACATATCTTAATAGATTTTAAAATGTATTTTAAGAGACACGAGCAATGGAGCTTTATCTTACTTAGTAACCTTAAAAAAACTGGCAAAAAGATCTCCAAAATAATCACAATTACTTTTGAGAAGTCAAGAACGGGGAAGGTTCTTGATAACTGACAAATAGAAAATATAGAAGCGTATCGATACATATGGGTGTCTAAATCAGGTAATTAGTTTCCCAGCTGCCATGTATAGCACAGGAGAAGGGACATGGTTTCACATAGTTTCCTGGGCAGATATGGAGTCTAATCTTAGGCTTCCTTAAGCACTACTCTCTTTTGTTTTGTGATTTGTTTAATGTGTTTTTTGTTTGTTTGGGTTTTTTCTTTTCTGCATTGATTTTATTTGAAGCCAATTCTGGCATTTAAATGAGATTCTAAAATTACGTGAGATGCAATGTGAATATCTCTCATACCACCTGCCTTTCAAAGACGAAAGAAGAGAAAGAAAAACAATGACAGATCTGTCAATTTAGGTTGAATTCTTCAAAAACACTCAGAGCAAAAATTTCAAACTATTTTTAAACACAAAGATTGAAGAATAAGTAAGGAATAGCCACTTTATTTGTTAAAGCCAAATAGTTTCAGATCACTGTAATTTCTTTTAGTGACAGGGTAAGGGGTCTTATAGGTAAAAAAGAGAGTAGATGCCATACAGCTTCACTTCAGCAAAACTTTTTACAATATCTTGTATTCTCATAGGTGTACTAGGCAAATATGAAACAAATTACTAACATAAATGCAGTACCATCTGTAAAGTATACTCAGATATTAATTACAAGTGTTTCACTCTCAGACTGATAGGATGTATTAAGATGAAGTCTGCTACCTCCAGATATATTTTATAAAAACTTATGCAGAATAGGTTTATTAATTTTCAGTTGACCAAGCCAGGAGGGGCTTCATCATTTTTGGAACAGTCCACAGTATGATTAAATTTAATTACATGATGCCGAATTGAACAACTCTTATCATTCAGATATATGTATTTGCTTGCAGCTCAGTAGTCACTGTGTGAAGGTAGAATCCCCTCTGTTCTGAGGATTCTGAACTATATTATCAAAAAGAGAGTAAAGTCTTCCAGTCCAGGTGGAAATAAATAGAAGGAAGCCAGTTCAGCAAATAACATACATATCTGTTAACTCCTCTCTTCTTTACTTTTGTGGATCTTGCAAATAGGGTCCGAAAAATGATACACTAAAACTGACACCATATAAGCTACAAAAAGCTGACACCATATAAGCTACAAAAAGCCATATTATAAAATTAGTTGTGTACCTTACGTATTCATAAACCATTTTGGGGAGGGGAAGGGAAGAGAAAGAAAGGGAATGGAAGGGAAGTTTTGAATATTCTCATTCATCCTATCACTGGATACCAGGGAGGAGAGATCAGCACCTCCCACTCCACTTCCTCTCCTCAGGAAGCTGTAGAGAGCAATGAGATGGCCCTCTTTTTCTTCAAATTAGACAAACCTAAAGTCCTTATTCACTCCTCACAGGGCATCACTTCCAGCCCTTTCAGCAGCTGTGTTGTCCTCTTCTAAACACATTCAAGTTTCTTAACATCCTTAAATTGTGGGGCCCAGAACCACACGCATAACATGGATTACACAGATTTATGAACTGATCTGTATCAAATTTTTATCACTACATTTACATTATTATTGCAACTTAAATTTCTCATTACCTGAAAACCATTCTAGCAATCACCCCAACCACCTAAAAGCTAAAATAATAAAACTTCATTTTCCCTTCTAACTAAGAAAAGAATGAATTATTAAAAACCCTTCCCAAGAGATGCATAGTTTCATCATTTAACTTTTCAACATAGTTGTTCATGTCAAGCAAATTTCTCAGATTGCAATTTCCTCTGCTTTCATTTTTGCAAAGCTGAAAATGTGAACAAAGATACAGGTCAGAATTTAAAAAAAAAAAAAAAAGAAAAAGAAATATGTCTCCACAAAGTGGAGAAGCCTTAAAACGAAAAAAGAAAACCCTAAAAACAGGTTGCCAGTCAGTATTGGCAAGTGCCAATTCTCCACTTAGCCAGAAATGATCAATCCTAGGAAAAACGAAGGATGAGAAATAAGTACCTAGGCAGCAATTCTGCATAAAGGTCTGAACAGATGTATAAGAAGGTCTGCCAAAGGTGAATACCATACTCAGATATATAAAAAGGAATACTTCTTTATAACACATGTAGTAGCATTTTTTCCCTAAAAGAGTAACCCTTGGATATTGTATTAAATAAAAATACTGATCAGTATGAAGACAGAGTCCAATGGACAGCTCTGAAAATAAATAGAAATCTGGCAAACATGACGAAGAAAGAACTGAGTTTGCTCTGTTTAGAGAATATAAAAGGAGAAATTATAAGGCTTCATGTTGGTTTTAAGGAGGTAGGAGATCATACATTCTCAAAGTTCATAGTGGATAGGAAGAGATATTGTTTCATTTGCAGCCTTTGATCCTCATACTGATGACATCTTTCCCACAGCCATACTATCAACAAATACTGTTGTATGAAAAGGAAGCCATATGCATTAGTTTAGGAAACACTGCCAGATCTCAGCTGTCAAACTCACTGAACACGAAATATGTCAAAAGCATCAAGCAGTTGATTAAGAGCATGTGTACACTATCTCACTGCTCTATATCCATCATGACAATGACAAAAGGTCATTTGCTTATCACACTAACCTCCATTAAAGGCAAAAACATTACATGTTGTATAAGGCACTGCAGGTGACTTCTGTGAGTTACTGAAAATCATAAATGTTATTTGTTAGAATGGCTTAAGTGAGCTGGTTTGTGATATGTGCAGACTATTTAATCTGTCTTCCTGAATTTTATATTAATATGTATTAACTCGATATTCATTATTCTTGATAACCCTCATACAATTTTTTAATTCTGATTTTTTTATAAATGAAATAATATAATGTTACTATATTTATCAATATGCATTCATCAGTACTGTACACGTTCTGAACAGTATTTCCTCATGTTTTGTTTCAGCATTGTTACCTACAATTTGAAGGAGAAATTTCTGTGACACTTGACGACTAGATCCTCACACTAGACAGTTTCCAGAAATTCCTGTGACACTAGATTCTAAAAACATCTCCTTAAGTATGAGATGGGTACCCAAGTTCAGAGAAGGATATATAGGTCTATAAGTAATCCACTGTGGGAAGTGGATAAGGAAAGAAAAACATCCACTTCTCAACAAAACTAGTGATGCTTCTAAACAGAAAAACATATTACAATGAAAAAGGGAAACAGTCTTCCTTTGGGATTCCTGTTCTCTGTAACAGTGGCTAAAAAGATAGTACATTTTAAGGAATAAGGAAAGGAATCAGGCACACATTACAGAAGAAACAAAATAATTTCTGAAGGTGAATGTGAGTCATATCACTCAGAGACATCTTCCACAAGTCTTTAGCCCAACCACCTCCATCTTTTTACTGATAATGACTGATGATCATTAGCATGGTTTCGGCAATTTGAAACTGAAATATTAAAAAGAGTTTTATGCCTGCAATGGAAGTAATAACTTCTTTGAGAGAGAGCAGATCTGCCACAGGTTATGAAGACTGTTGAAATCATCAAAGGCATGGTTTCTGTGTCCAAAGAAATACTGCAGGTTAGACAAGGAAGCAGGTAGGTGACTTTTGTGTTGAGTGCTGAGAGTAGAGGACAAAAGGCATTGGGTCTGTGGTATCTGTTTAAGCATGGGCATAGGGTTCTGTGACTTCTTAGTCTGCTGGGTGTAAAGAGCTCTGACTGAATATCATTTATATGGAGGAATTAAACTATATTTTCTTTCTTTTTCTTTCATCTTTTCCTTTCTTTATACCTGAATTCATTTCTCACAGTAGTTTCAACAGTTCTTTTCCAGTTACTAATTTGTGTCATCTCCTTCCTTTCCCCTTTCCTGTTTTCCTCTTCTGCTGGATGGTCTGACAATATTGTGTGTATCTTATTTTGTATATTCTTATTCTGCTAAAGTATCCCCTCTTTCACTTTCCATCATATCTACCCTCCAAACTAATTTTCACAAGCGTAGTCTAAAAGATATGGCATTTGAACTCCTTTTTCCTACCAGCTTTGCACTGAATTTCAGGTGCATGTGCCATCTATACTTATCTTGCTGTAATGAAAATAACTACTACTAATTACCAATTTCTAGCTATCAGAATACAGAATTGTTATCACCTGAAGCAATACTGAAGTATATTATGCCTCTTCCATTTTAATTCTGTAAAATGCAAGGCACAAGCCATGCTATAGAAAAAAATATTGGTTTTGCAGCTGATATTTTTCTCTCTCTCTCCTTTTTTTTTTTTTTGGCACTACATCACAGACTTTCAGCCTGGGAACAGCACAAATAACACCAATGTTTTCAGTTGTGGCTTAGTAATGTTTAGCCTGACCAAGGACTTTCTGAGCCTCATGCTCTACTAGGGAGGAGGTGAATCCGGGAGGAAGCAGAGACACGACACCTGACCCAGACTAGCCAAAGAGGCATTTCATACCACAGCACATCATGACCAGGATGTAGAACTCGGGGCAGTGACCCGGAAGGGGGAGCTCACTGTTGGGGCCAGGGGGGGAGTGGCGAGGTATCGGTCGGCGAGTAGCGAGGTGTTGTATTCTCTTCCCTTGTTATTTCCTTTATTATTATTATTTATGGTGGTAGCAGTAGTGGTTTGTGTTATACCTTAGTTACTGGACTGTTCTTATCCCAACCCATGGGAGTTGCATTCTTTTCGATTCTCCTCCCCATCCCTCAGGAGTGGTGAGAAGGGAAGAAGGGTGGGGAGAGTGAGAGAGCAAGCTGCATGGCTGGGCTTAAACCACGACACATGCAAACACTTGTGCCCTCAAACACAGCATGAGCAGATAGAGTACTTTGCTGAGGATATCAGTATAAATGATACCTGAATTAAAGTGTTATTTGTTCAGACTAGTTTTAATATAGTTGAGATAGATGCTACTGCTATGGTCTGCATACAGCTTAATCTGTATTTAAATTTCAAATCATGGACTGTCCTGTCTCTGTTCCCTCCTGGCTTCTTGTGTCCCTCCTCACTGGCAGAGCATGAGAGACTGAAAACTCCTTGACTTAGGGTAAGTGCTATTTAGAAACAACTAAAATGTTAGTGTGTCATCAACATTATTCTAATACTAACTCCAAAACACAGTACCAAACCAGCCACTTGAAAGAAAATGAACTCTATTCCAGGCAAAACCAGGACAGGACAGGACCATATGAGCAAAACTATTTCAGGATACAATTCTCCTCTGAGATTAACAATCCCATTTTTGAGGGAGAAACATCATAGCAAGTTGAGGGAATTTCCTTCCAAAAAATGTTTATTTACATGTTAAGCATACAGTATTTTTATTTTTACAAACCTCTTTTTAAATTCTGTTTTTCCCCCTATAATACACTAATTGAAAGCACGTTAATTTAACAGATCTTCTATCTGATTTTTTTTATTAAACATCTTAAATCTTACTAAAGAATGTTCTTAAAAGTAATGTTTTGCCTAGGAAACAATTTTTGTGATTTATAACTCACAAAATCGCATATAAATTGTTTGGGATTTTTTTTTTTTTTTTTTTAACTGGATGTATTTCTACATCCAGTAGAGATCCAGATACTCCAAATGTGGAGTATCACATTTAAAATATGAAGACAAATGTGTGTGAAAGAACTAGAACTATGTATGCTGAATGTATTTTATTTCTACAGAATTTCTGGGTAGTATTGACAGTACAGGGCTATATTAGAAGAAAATAAACCTGCAGATCTCTGCAGAAAGTGGAAAGAATATAAAGGCATTCACCATGAAAGTGACTCAGATCTAGATGCTATCATGCAGGCATTGCACTACAGCGTAATTTCACTTACTACTTCTGGGAGTAAAACCTATAGCAATTTAAAGGGAATTATTTTTCAGAAAGTCCTACTGTACAGTAACGAATCATTTCCAAAATTTCTGAAATTGTACCAAAATGAAAGCGCTTTGGAAGTGATGTATGAAGAGCAGGTAAGAAAATTTCAGTGATTTAGATAAAAATGTTCAGTTTTCATACTGAAAAGGAAACGTTCTGGATTACTAAATTTCACCCAATGTAGATTTTGAAAAATTGTATGCAGTTACCACTTAAACTGTAAAACTGTTACCACTTTGAATGCAAAATTAGATGTTTCTTAAAAAAGTACACAAAGTAGGAGCAGAAATAACAGACCCCAAGAAGGAGAATAATTTCCTGCATGTACGAGACTATGTACGAGACTAACATTTTAAATAATCTGAGGAAATCTAAAACAAAATAAACAATGCTATACAGTACTTGGAATATTTGTGCTATTATTGAGCACATAATGTGTACTTACTCTACCTCAAAGAATTTTAATTTAATGTACCTTTTTTTTTGAGAAAGAAACTCATCAGACAATTCTATTTATAAATAAAAAGTTAGGAAATAAACAGTCATGAATTTGCTTTTGTCAAAACATTTTTGACTGGAAAGTGCCAGTTACAAAATTTGAATAATTGCTCTTTTGAAATCAAACTTATATTATAATGGATTCTTAAGAAAGCTAATGAAAATTAACACACAACTTGAATCTGTAACTGTAACCAAATCAAAAACATTAGAATTCATTAAGCAGGAATTCATTTTAGTGATACGTGTGCAAAGACTTGCTTAATCAAATGTAATGCAGAGACAGGTAATAATGATTCCGAATCCTGAATGTGTGATAAATCTTCACCTGCTTGGAAAAAAAATTATACAGGATCAATTGGATGAAACACAAAAAGCAGGGAATTATCTTTCTCTGAATTATTCTATACAGGCATCATAATTTGTAATACTGCCCATATCTTACAATAATTGAAGCCCTTTGAGAAAATAGTGTATTAAATAATATCAACTATATATGCAATTTTCTATTCTCTGAGTTGGAAATTTCCTGTCTTTTTCAGCCAAACTAGTTACGTTGAACACTAGTAAATTAGAATTATTTAATGGCTCACTATGTGAGCAAGCTTCATTGCATGACAAATGTATACCTCTAAAAATTAAAAAATAGTCTTTATATTATTTCTTACATTATTGTTTTTGTTATATTATTATTACTAGTATTATTAATCACTTTAATCCTGAGGCTATTAAAAAAAAAAATCTGCAAAGCCTAATAATCTATCAACAAGCATTGCTTTACAAATTAGGTGCTTAATGGGTTAGAAAACTAACATGTAATACTGCTAAACTATTTCTACTGGGATTACATTCATAATCTATAACTTTGTGAATAAAACCAATTCTTTTAATTTTAGTATTTTTTGTATATTCTAAGGGCTGCAGTTTAAAAATCAATGCAAATAAGAATGCTTTTACTTCATAGTTTGAAGTATGACAACTGTAATTAAGACTTTAATCAGATGGTTTCTAATTAAGTACCAAAAAACCCCATTAAAGTAGGTACTGTTGGCTGGAATTCAGCCTCTATATAAGTTCATTGCCTTCCATTGAATATCATCTACTTACAGCAGATTTGAATTTGTTATTACAGATCTTGTTGTCAAGGGGTGCAAGACATACTGTTGTTAAGAGAAACAAAACCCTAGCAAAACCCCTTAACATTCAGATGTTATGGCCTTCTATCTTTTCCTTTAAATTATCTGTTGATCAAGCAGTGAATTACTTTACTTTGTTAAATAGATGGAATATTTTTTTAAGTTGAATTTTTGTGGACTCATTTATCCATAACCTAAAGGGACATATGAATACATAAATAACAGTTTTAAGGGATAATTTTCTTATTAGTTTGAGAGAGTGTGTCAGCTTCATACTGATGGACCTAGGATATCTCAAAAATTCAGCCTAATATAAAGAATCTTTATAATTCCCAAATTTTCCCTAGCATCTTTACAATTCCAAGATGTCAATGAAGCAATTTTGGTTGGAAAATGCAGTATTCACAATGTTCCTCATCTACAGCCTAAAACTAAACATACTAGAATAAAAAAAAGAAAATAAAAATGAAGAATCAGGTTTAATTTTGCTTTGATATACTGGACGTAATTGGGCTTGGGTTGCATACTGCAGAACTGGCAGCCAATCTCAATGTAGGTGAATTGGAACAAATTATGTATCAAACATAAGTGGTAATTTAGACAGTAAATGTGACTTCTTCATTTTTAAATTGAGATTATTAACAGTCTAGACCTTGGACATTTTTTTTCCAGAGAAACTTATCTCTCTTCATTCCTCAGAGTATTTCCTTAAGTAGCATCTCCCCTTTACTCTTAACTAGTATTTCCCTTAAGCTGTTTCATCCCAGATGTAAAGAATATCATTAATATGCACATTTCTAGAGCTATGAATTTACAAACTGATTATCCAAATTTATCTTGCTACTCCTAAGTCTTAAAATAAGCACTTTTGTCTGCTTTTCTGCCATATTTGGAAAGATATCTATCTGAGAGAAATTAGAAAATCTTACTTTTCTTTGCTCACCCACATTTAGCCAGGTCATTAACAAATATGGCCCCTAATCTGAGCTCTCAGCAGTTTATAACAATGAGCACAGAAGTCTTTGTCTCAGGGTACCCTCTAATGGTTTTTAGACACTGGAGCTGCCCAGAGCATTTGCACTCTGTGAGCACAACATGCTTTTGAGACAGTGCATGCTCCTTGCTCCAGTATGTTGCGATAAAAGGCAGGTGCTGGCATGTCCAGCATGCGCTCAGTGTAGTGGCGAAAGAAACACAAAGATTTTACCAATGGCTATAAATTTCTGTTGGGGATGAATCTCAGTAATGCCAAAGTATGATCCACCCCATCTTGTCCTTACTTTCAAATTTTCCCTTCCTTCTGTTTTTCAGTTTCCCTTCATACCCTTCCCATTATTCTGTCTTTGGAGCTAGACAGCAGTCAAATCTTCTGGTGCACAGGAAATTCCAACATTTCAAGATTTGTTTTTCTTCTGTGTTAGACATCACGTCATTTCATATTAGACATTAACACTACTTGCATGTCATATTATATTAGAGCATGATACATTAGCTAAAATATTATATTTATATTATTTAATTTACAGCATTATTTTATGTAAGACTTGTCTGTTATATATTATTTTACTTTTATCTTATTTTAATAACATTGTCTTTTTCATTTTTATGCTCAGTGTTAAATGTCTGTCATTGCAAAAAACCATAAGACATATCCATTAAAAAAGTCATATATTATCGTCTTAGAGTAAAAAGTTTAGACTGACATTACTGAAATGTGACACATGCTAATCGCAAATCAACCAAGAGCTCATTGGAAGGAGTTATAATTTAATCTGTTCAGTGGCTTGATCTTTGAAAACAAGTATAAACATCCTTTGAGAATGGAGATCTAGGATGGTTATATAACGGCAACAAGATCCTTTATTCAGTAAAACTCCAAATTTTGTTCACTAAATCAAGAAATAATCCATGTTAAAAGAAAACAGACCCACCAACATGAATACTGCTCATGTGAACATATTGCTTCTGAGAGAGCACTTAATAGAAATTGTAGGCTTCAGCCATTACAGGTCATCTTAGAGAACCGCCTATACATGACTCCGAAGAGGCTGTCACTTGGCAGCATGGGGAGGAAGCAAAGCATATTAGCTGGACAGAGAAACTCCCACTAAAATGCTGATACTGAAAACATATCTCTCATTTTTTCTACAAGAGAAAAAAAGAGAGTTGAAACTGGTCATTAATAATTCTAAACATCACAAATTATGGCAACATCTTTTTTGTAAAGTAACTGAAAAAAAAGTGCTTACGACAAAATTAAAACATGGGAAACCAAATACTGTACAGAAATGGTTTCCTCATCTAGTCATAGAATCATAGAATCATAGAATAATTAAGGTTGGAAAGGACCTTAAGATCATCTAGTTCCAACCACCCTGCCATGGCCAGGGACACCTTACACTAAACCATGTCACCTAAGGCTCTGTCCAACCTGGCCTTGAACACTGCCAGGGATGGAGCATCCACAACTTCCTTGGGCAACTCATTCCAGTGCCTTACCATCCTTACAGTAAAGATCTTCGTCCTTATAT
>JANHGB010019843.1:0-11654 GCA_026283785.1 Coracopsis vasa
CCCGCAGGGGGAACCAGGTCCGCCCGGGGCAAGTGGACCCGCGGGCACAATCGCGGGGCGGGGCTCAGGGCTCACGGTCACGCCCCCTCCCCACATGGGCGGGACCACCTTGAAGCGGTGGGGGGTGGGGGGACGGGTCGGAGGCGTGGTGTGTGCCGGTCACACCCACCTCCCCTGCGGGCAGGGTTTCCAGCCGGAGCGCTTATGCGACGCGCGGGGCAGGGGCGCGGGGGCCGCCATGTCGCGGTTGCACCGAAGCAGGTTGGTGTCAGGGCTCTGCCCCTGCCGCGGCTGCGGCGGGAGGGCGCTGTGGGGTCGGTGGGTGTCTGTGGAGGGGGTGTCTGTACCACGCGTTAAAACGGGGGTGGCTCCGTTTCCCTCAGGATCGCGGACTTCCAGGAGGTGCTCGGCGAACCCACGGTGGCGCTGGCCAAGCTCCGTGACTTGTGCTTCAGCGGTGAGCTGCCCGGCCGGGGGAGGAGGGCGAGGGCACGGCCTCAGCCTTGGGGAGGGTCCCTCCGGTGGTGGCCCGGGGCTGGGGCCGTCTCCGTGGGGCTCGGAACGGGTTGTCAGGCCCCGGGGTGTGTGACGGGTGATGGTCCCCTCAGCTACCGTGAGCTAACCCGCTCCCATTGCCGCCGTGAAGCGGCGGGGGTTGCAAACCGCGGCTGTCGGGTGTGTTTTCAAGCCCAAGCTCCAGTCAGGCCGCAGCAGTCCCCACCCGGCCTCTGAACACAGCCGCAGACTTCCAGGCAAACCCTTCCTTCCCTTTCACTGTGGTACTTGTGGGTTTCATCGCTTCTGGCCGTCGCCTGCGCGTCCCCATCTTTCTGCTCCCAACACCCGCAGGAACCCTCCCCGCCCCGTGGGAGGCCCCGGCACTGTGGCACTGTGTAAAGCCCCATCGCGTCCCCGTGGAAACTTCTTGCCCCCCGGGAAGGCAAAGTGCTGCTTTGCCTGTTTGTGTGGTGGCATTCGCAAACCGCCGTAAGGAGACCAGGGTTAACGGAGCTGTTTCTTTGCCTGGTGTTCCACAGGAATTCCCTTTGATGGTGGGCTGCGCTGCCTGTGCTGGAAGGTGGGTTTTGCTTGAGGTGCCTCTGTTTCTTGTGAGTGGGGCTTTGGGTTGCTGAAGTACACGCAGTATTTTGTTGGCACTTAAAATTATGAACAAAGCAATCTAGAGCTGAAAAACCACTCAAAATCAAGAGTGCTTTGTGGAGCTCAGCACTGGCACACTCACAGCAGCATTTACTGACACAGGGCTGCCATCACTTTGGATAATAGCGGTTGTCGGCTCTTTCGCATGAGAACAGCTCTCAGTATTAAGCTAGGAGTGCATTTTGGTCAGGTTAGCTATTGATCAACCCTGCAGATAGGTCTGTGCTGAAAACCAGTCTGAAATATCCTTGGCTGTTTCTTGGCAAAGTACTGGGCTTTCTGGAAAAAGTTGACAATGTTTTCAAAGAGCTGGTTGTAGCCACTGTGTTTGGTTTGCTCATCTTTCAGGTATAACAGCTCAGTCTCCAAATACTTATTTCTGTCTGTCTGTCTTCTGTACAGATACTCCTGAACTACCTCCCTTTAGAGAAAGCCTTATGGAGCTCTTTGCTGAAGAAACAGAGGTGAGAACATCGGTGCTTGCCCCTTTGTTTCTAAAGATATCTGCAGAGAAGGAGAATAGTTCCTTAAATAATTAAGTACCTTCACAGAAAGAATTGTTCTTGTGTGGAGTGTACTGTTCTGTAGACTGATGGGTGGATTGACCTCTTCAGCTAAATTCAACTGAAGAGAAAATCAAATGCCCTCTGGCTGAGCAGAGTGGTACAGAGAGATCTGTTTGAACTCAGTCTGGTGCTTCACTGACGTAATCTTCTGCTTCATTGCAACTTCCTCTTTTCCTCCTGAAGGGATCTGTATTCCCAGTTCCTCAAGGAAATGATTATCCAGCCTGGGATCGCCAAAGCCAACCTGGGTGTTTCAAGGGAAGATGTGACCTTAGAAGATCATGTAAGTGTTGTTAAGCCTTTGTGCTGCAGAAAACTGCTCAGTGTTATAAACAGTTGTTCTGGATTCTGGACCCCTGGGCTGGTTTTGGCTCTGTTCTGAACTGGTTTGCCTTGCTAAAAAAATAGGAGAGACTGTTCCTAAGTACCAGCCTGGCACTTGTGTCTTAGTAGCTTTCTGTGTGAATTATTGGCAAAGCCCCAGTAGTTCTGAAGAGAGCTGTTTTCGGCTATGCATATCCCTTCTAGCCTCCTCTGGGGCTAGCTGCTCTAGGGTCTCCTAGGGAGAGGCTCGCAAGAGGTACCTCTGGCAAAGAAACACTCCCCTGGGAAGTCGGGTCCATGGTGGGCTCAGAGCAGGTTAATCTGAACAGAGGATATAAAAGCGACAGGAGAGGCAAGTTGGGCTGTGGCATGGAAGGCAGGAGACTCACTCCTAGTTCTGCTGCCTGGCTTTTATTTTCGTGGACCATCTCCTGCATCCCTTGGCCTTTTCCTTCTCTGAAAACTCTGAAGAGTGTATGTGATGGGGGAGGGAATGAGGTAACTGATCAGAAGAGACTGTAAAATGATACAAGTGCTTCCATGACCAATCTTGAACATTAACTTCTCTGCTAGCATGCAGTCATCTGTGGAAGCCTTGGTGCTATAAAACTAATGCTTGTAAAACTCCTCACACTGGCAGGTTTCAGTGATCTTTGAATCTTCTTGGTTAGTTGTTATCTGTGCTTCTTGTATTGGAAAACTGGTCAGATATAGGAAAGGTTGTTCATAGTAGTATGTATTTCTTTTTTACTGCCCATGATGGTGATGTTTAATCAGTCTTCTTGGAACTGAGATAGAGGGATACTTGTAACTAGTAACCCCAATGCCCAACTAATGGCTGGGTAACTCTTAGCCTAACTACAAAGACTATCTCCTGCAATCAGGAATCTTGTTGACATGGCACACGGAGTCTGATTTTGGAACAAAGTCATTAACAGACAGGTGAAAAAGGATTGGAAATGTTGGCTTCTGCCTAAGTGAACCTGCGTGCTCACTTATTTCACAAGCTCTAATCCACTCCCTGTAAACTGTGTGAAGAACATTAAACATAGCTAGTGAAAAATTAAACCTGATGTGCTAGGAGTGTGCTGGTACTAGATGACAGAGGGACAGCAGGAGTGTTAAATCACTGGGTATTTACTGAGGTTTTGGATACATGGGAAACGTGCTTGTTCTTCTGTTGTTTGTTTCTTCAGCCCCTCAATCCAAATCCTGACAGCCGATGGAATACTTACTTCAAGGATAACGAAGTGCTTCTCCAGATAGATAAAGATGTCAGGTGTGTGAGGAACAATGACTCAGGTCTCTGAACCCCAGTGCTTTGGTTAACACATTGTACTTTGAAAACAAAGTTTAATATTAAACCCAGCCTCCATGGCGCTCATACTTCCTTTTCTTATGCCTGATTTCTTTCTGTGTCCACCTAGGAGGCTGTACCCTGACATGGCATTCTTCCAGCGCCCAACAGACTACCCCTGCCTTTTAATCCTGGACCCCCAGAATGAGTTTGAGACGCTGCGCAAGCGGGTGGAGCAGACAACGCTCAAGTCACAGACAGTGGCACGGAACCGCAGCGGGGTCACAAATGTGAGATATGGGGAGGCTGTCCAGGGAGCAGGGCATCTTAGCTGATAAGGGAATGGTGTTTTCTGGGCTTTTCTTCTGTTTTTCTCTCTGCTTGTGCAGTGGAATTGCACAAAGACCCCAGCAGGCACTGTATGCTCTGGTGACTAGACAGCTTTGTAGAACCAGTTGATGTACCTGACAATAAGGAATTATAGGTGTATTTAATGTTAAAGATTATTTTTTCCTGACTCCTGGAGGAAGTTGAAGTTGCAGGAAAATTTGAGTATTTGATGCTTGACGTGTGCGTTTCTTTCAGAACACTGAAGGGGTAATTTATTGGAGTTGAATCTGCTGAAATATGTGTTGTCTCTTTCCTGAGCCTTACAGCACAAGTGCCACGTGCTGTTGGGGAAGGTGGCTTGTTTACCGCAACAGATCTATGCTTTTCCTCATTCTACTAACAAAGAAGTGGAACTGCTGTGGCTTCTTGCTGCATGGGATCAGGTGGTGCAATGATTGAGGGGAGCTCTCTGTTGCTGCACAGACTGCTTTGTTCTTCAGGGGTACCCAGCACTAGGACTTCGCTGCCTTTGTGCTTCCCAAGTTGCTTGTCTTGGTTTATGTGAACACCTCCCTGCTTGGTATAAGCTGCCTAAATCTTTTGGGGGCCAATGTGTATTAAAAGCCAAGCTTGTCATATGTACAAAACTATCTGTGCCAGCTGGTTATCCTGAGTCAGCTCCAGTCTTGTGTTGCTTTCAGGTGAGCTCCCCTCTTAAAACAACAGCTAATGCTCTGAGTGAGTACGAAGTTCTGCCCAATGGCTGTGAAGCTCACTGGGAAGTGGTGGAGCGAATCCTGTTCATCTATGCCAAGCTGAACCCTGGGATAGCATATGTGCAAGGGATGAATGAAATTGTGGGGCCTCTTTACTACACCTTTGCTACAGATCCTAATAGTGAATGGAAAGGTGAGAGACTTTTGTTTGCTCAGTAATGGCTGTTGTACTGTGTGCCCTCTACATAAAGAACTGCTTTGGGAATGAGACTCTCTTAAAACAACTGATAAGAATAGTATGGGAGTACTTTGCCCATCACTTCACAGGAGCTCTGAGGGTGTGGGCTGATGGTGGGGAGAGCAGATGATGTTCTTGGGCATAGATAACTGGTTTGTGACCCAATGTCACGAAGACCTTGTGTTACACACAGGGTCTGAATCTGCAGTGGCTCTGTAGACACTTCTAGTTGGGGATAAAAAAAGAAGTATCTTGTCTTGTCCCAAACCAAGCAAGCCAAGATCTTGTGGGATCTGCTACTTGAATCCAGTACAGGAACCAGATTATGGAGCAAGAATATTTCTGTATGACTTTGTCAGTGCTGCTTTCTTTATTCCCCTGTGATTCTATGGTTTTTTTAATCAATTCTTTTTCCAGAACATGCTGAAGCAGACACATTTTTCTGCTTTACCAATCTAATGGCTGAAATTCGGGACAACTTCATTAAGAGCCTGGATGATTCTCAGTGTGGTATTACCTACAAAATGGAGAAGGTCTACTCCACCCTGAAGGAAAAAGATGTGGAGCTATATTTGAAACTTGTGAGGAGCTAAGTGTTTCTCTGAGTCTTGGTTGGAATGTGAGGAGTGGAGCTCAGTAGTGCATTTAAATATCAACCAATTGTGTTAAACTGTTACTGTGCTTGAAGAAAGGTTGAGAGAGTGTGGGAAGGGCTTTGCCTATAAGGCATAGAGACCCTTATCTATGAGCTGAAACAACCTCTCCTTGGAGTAAGCCTAGAGCGAGCTGACACAGCCAGGCTTTCCTCCCCTGCCTGACTGAATGCAAACAATAGTTGGTGCAAAGCTGCCAGCTGTGAGTCCAAAGTGACTTGGCCGTGATCCCTGGTCACCTGGCTTGAGCTGTTGCTGGAGCCTTTGGTCTCTTCTACTTAATAGACAAAACATGAGTTTTGTGGTTTCAAACAAAAACCAGCCCTCCGTCCATGCACACACTGCCGTGATAGCACTAACTTAGACTGCACGGAGATCATTCCAGAAGTGAAATCCAGCAAGATGGACCCTCTCACCCACCTAATTCTATCATTCTCCTTCATCCAATGGTCCCCGAGTGCCTTAGTGTGAGATAAGTAGAAGACAGCTTTTGTTGAAAACATCTTCAGGTTGTATTGTTCATTTGGTATGAAAGTCCAAGGAGAATTTGAAAGAAAGCTGTTCTTGTTACTCCAGCCTTCACCAGATCACGCTTTGATCTCTTTTGCCTGTAGAAAAACCAGGATATATTTCTTTAACAGTCCAAAAGATGCTTTGTCAACACAGTGACATGATCCACAGTGCTGACCGATTCGGTGGGGAAAAAATAAACTCCTTCTATTTGGCTGTCAGGAGCTGGCCTTGGTTGTGCAGCAGCTGGTCCTTAAGAATATCAGCAGGATCACGAACTTATTTGATCTTGATTAAACCTGCAGTCCCTTGGATTTAACAGCAGAAAACAAGAAAGCTTCAGGCTGGAAGTGTTTACACTGTGCTTTACTGACCGTCAGTGTGAACTCTGTTCCATCTTTGTTTCTTTTTGTGAATAGTAAACCTTTTGCTAAATACAGGGCTTCTGGGAAGGAGAGGAAATCCTGACAAAACAGTGCTGTGCTAGAGGGGGAGGGTTGTGGCTTTGCAGATAAAATGCTGTTCAAATGGGAATTACTTGGCAAGTTTAACGGAACTAACACAACTGGTGCCTTTAGGAAGAAAAGCTTCCTCTGCTTCATGTTGTGGTCAGAGGAGCATTGTCTGGCTTGGCTGTAGACATGGGGCATGGCTACATTGAAAACTTCTCTCTGTCTTGAACCTGAAAGCCTTCAAAGGAGGCAGTGTGTTTGCTGATGTTGCAGGGTGAATTGGCAGCTTAGAGCAGTACCGGGGTGGAGATGGGGATGGAAACATGGGGTGCATCTCTTACTTGTAGGGGACTGGCTGGGAGCACATATTCATTCTTTGCCTGATGCATGTCTGACAGCAAGAACAGAACATCAAACCCCAGTTCTTTGCCTTCCGCTGGCTGACGCTGCTCTTGTCCCAAGAGTTCCTGCTGCCGGACGTCATCCGCATCTGGGACTCCCTCTTTGCTGACGACAAGCGCTTTGATTTTCTTCTGCTCGTCTGTTGTGCCATGTTGACGTAAGTGCATCATAGCATTCCTGCTCTTCCCTTCCTTTACCTAAATCTGTGGATCCAGGCGTCTTCTGTAACTGTATGTTAAGGCATCTGGTGAATAGGTGATAGTCACTGTTCATAATGGTAGCAGAAGTGTTTCTGAAAGCCTCTATAAGGGCACAGTGTGGTCTGTCCTTAAAGTTCCTTTGTGGAGTCAGAAGTAGCCGGAATAATTTCCATCTTTCAGACTAATCCGGGATCAGTTGCTGGAAGGAGACTTCACTCTGAACATGAGGCTGCTGCAGGTAAGGATTGAATATAGTGGGCATAGGGGTCAATTTAAAGAGTCTTAAAATAGTCCTGTGAGAGGATGATGGTGTGAGGGAGGGTGTGCCTGGCTGAAAAGAAATACAGCTTTCTGATGTTCACATACAGAAGAATCTTTAGGAATCTCACAGCATGCTCATTACTGGAAGGGCTTATCTTTTGCTTGTGCACCCATTCTGTCCTACAGAGAAATTATCACAGATTAGAGGTTCCTTTGGTTTGCAAAAGATGGAAGCAAAGATGTGTAACTCTATGTGACAGTGTTAACTTTGTTGGCCAGAGGCTTTTGTTTAGTTCTGAGATCTGTGAGAGCCCAAGGTTGAGAACACCTGCACTGCACAGTAGGAGATCTTTGTTTCTGCTAGTTCCTGCTTTGGGCTGTGCAAGATACTGGCTTTGATAAGGCTTTCTGGCATGTAGCAGGCCAGCTTGCTGTACCCTTGGAGGACAAATTAAAAGGAAAACAAACAAAACCTTCTTGAAGGGTATTGAAGCTTGATCAGTTATAAAACAGGGAACTATTAGCTGTTAAGGGAGTAACAACATGGCATTATATGTTATAATAGGCCCAAAATGCTCTTGCCAAGGTTTGTCCTACTTAAGTGAAGCAATGTGTACCAGAAATGCTGGGCAGTCACTTACATCACTTTGTTTCTTTGACACAGGATTATCCTATCTCTGATGTTCATCTGATTTTGAAGAAGGCAAAAGAACTTCAAGATTCCAAATAGTCCATGAGCCTAACAAAAGGTGTCATAGAAACTGTGTGGCAGCAGATCCCAGGAGATGCCCCCATGCAGCATGGAGCATTAAAGCTCCTCGTGGTCTCTGCAGGACTTCAGGTTTCATGTTTGGGCTACTGGCCATCTTGAAGACTTCCTCCTACTCTATTTATTAGGTCAAGGACTGATTACTTCCCCATCTACTTGGGTCCTGCACTCCAGATTTTTTTCCTGTGCTGCCAAAAGCAGTTATTTGTATCTTTTTAATAACTTTGAGGAGAAAGAAACCACCTGTCTGCATATCCCTGAATGGATGGACTCTTGTATCATGGGAGTAATGAATGGAGTAACTCCTGATTGGGAAGGGACAGGCAGGGTCCAGTGGATTTTGGTGGGTGAGTATAGAAGGATCTTCCTCCTGTGAACAGAATGTATTCCAATGAAGTCACACCTCCTGCCATTCAAGTAGCTTCTAGATTCTTCTCCCTCGTGTCTGTGCTTGGCCATCCCTGGGGTGTGTAAAGAAGACTGCATCAGGTTTTGGTGATCGTCATCTGACATCCTGCAGTTTGGACCCCTTTGCCTTGGAAAGGGACCTTGATGAGCTAAGATGGAAGGACATGATTACAGCTGGTGGCTTCGTGCACTGAAACTGCCTGAATCCAGAATCGCCTTATCAACAAGGTCTCCTTGACCGCCAGACTGTGGTGGTTTTAATCAATGAGTTAAGTGTAGTTTGAACTCAAGCCTTATTATGCACAGCCTTAGAGCAGGAGCGTGTTGCTGCCGGGAGGCCTCATGCTGCTTTCCTGGTTCTGAACTGGAGCATATCCAGCTACAGTCTGGATTCTGAAACACAAGAAATGGGCATCTAGACATGTGCAATGAAGACAGATGTATATAGAGGCTTATATAGGCATGGCACTGGGCTGTTCTGCCTCAGTGGCTTGCATAATATTACCCTGCAGAAGCTCTGGTCACAGGGACCTTGATACTGTCTCACAGTACATCTTAACAGGAAGAGCCATGGTACAGGTCTGAGCTACAAGTAAGAGTGCTTTCCTGGTGTAATCCAGTAGACATACAGGCACCACACAATGTCCTGGTGGAGTCAGTCATGAGCTGGACACTGGTCCCTCCTGAGGGGGGAAACTACTGCATTTCCAATACAGTGGAGCAGGTGAACAGCGACTGAGGCAAACCATGGAGAGAGCTGCTAACCCGTGGCAATGTCGAGCTGATCAGAAACTCTAACCCTTGGAGGGAGAAAGTACCAGCACCCGGGTGGCTGGGTGGAGCAGAAGCTCTTGAGTGAACACTAATCCAGCGTGCTTTCCCCTTCCTTTCCGTGCTGTGCTGCCTCACCTCTGCATAGCTGTTTGACACTGCAGGTTTGGGTATTTATGGGTATTGATTTGTTAAAGGTCAGTCTTTGTAAGATCTGCTTAAGCTGCTGATGGCCTAGAATCGCCCTAGCAGGAGGAATGCTGTCAGCCTGCAACTTTTATACTGGTGTTATTTCCTTCATTGAAGGCCAGTTCTTTACAGGCTCCTATAATTGTCACAAAGGTGTGTGGGGAGGCTGGGGGACAGGTTGATGTATGTACCTCTGTTCTTACTGGCAATCTGTAAGCAAGCTCTGCCTCTTGAGGAGATGCTCGAGAAACCCTGGGGCAGCCCAGTGTTGCTGCTGTGGTGGAGCAAAAGCAACTGAAGACTTGAAACAATCTGTAATTAATACCTATGGCTAACAGTATCCCTCTCTGCTGCACTCCTTTCTAGAGGGTAGAGTTTTCATCCAAGAAATATGGAACCAATAGACCAGCACAGCTGTGTGATGAAGCATCCTGTCTGCTCTAATCACTGGATGGATCTTTCTGCCTTGTATTGCTGAGCTATTCCAGGGGGTCTCATGGTCTCAGCTCATAGGTACCCTGCACTAGAGGGGCCAGGAGTCAGATCTCATGTGGCCAAAGAGCTAGGTGATAGGCACAAATGTAGAATGAAAAGGTCAAGCTCTTAGGCAAAATTTGACCCCCTCCAAACACTTCTGCCTCAGAACTGCTCTGAATGTGCTGTTGCTTTCTCACATTGTGTTTTTGCACACACAAGCTCTGTTCTCACCTCCCCAAATATTTGGGCTGTCCATTTCAGGTCCCCCCGCCCTTACACTGCATTTTCTCACTAACAGGATCATCCAGGAGGGTTCCTGCTCTGAACCACTGAAAGTCTCCCTAAAATAACCTGAGAAGGCTGCAGGCAAATCAGGATTAAAGCATTATTTGGAGATGAACTTCTGATGTTTTCAGAGCAGCGTTTGAGCCCTGAGGTTGACCTAGAGGAAGACACTGCGGAGGTGTAGATGTAGGTGGCTGACTGTATATTGGTATTATGCTGTCTTCTCTCTTCCTAGGTGTTGAAGAGCTTAGGGGTGATGGTAAATGCTTTTAAAAGGAGTCTGCAGTGGTTTATGTGGATGCGATGAGAGCTTTGGCTGCTGGAAAGGTTCGTTTGGATGAATTCTCTAGCTTTTTCCAGACTACGGATTAAACTGATTGAGGACTTCTTTGGGAGCACTTGTAACAACTTTGATACACCCAGAGAGGCTGGATCTTACATGAGAAGTTGTTTTATAATCCTTGTCCCTTCCTGTGTGGTAAGACTGTTGAAAGGAGCTGTACTTTTCAATGTCTTGGGACATCCGTTTCCTTATTCCAAGCCTTTCTCCTTTCTTTAAGAACAAAACCTGGTTTTCTGAGTGGAGAAAACAAAGTCTTAACTTGTTACCAGCTTTTGCATCTCCTTGTGGCTTCATTCCTCAAAGGCTTCTGGTGATGTTTTGCTGTTGTTGAGGTCGGGTGGTATTTATCTACCGGTTCCTTGCTTTTGTGGCCAACTAACAATGACCTCACCCTTGAGGTGATTCAGCTTCTGATTCATTTCAGTCCTGATCTGCTGTGGGAGCAGGGGTTGGCTGAAGCAGCAGTTCTTTGGGATGGGAGGCGTTAATCTGGGGTGCCTTGGGGCCTCCTTATTTCATAGGGGCCTAAACAAGATGTTTAAATAGCTCTTGTCCTGTGTTCCTCACAGGCAGGATTGCTGCCCGGCAGGGAAACCCATCCTCACCTGGGTGGAAAAACAGGGCACTGCGGGATGTGGGGAGGGATGAGTGCTCCCTGAAGGAAGAATTCTGTCTGCTCTGCCTGCACCTGCTGCAGTCAGGCTTTGGGAAACCTTGTGGCTTTGCCAGGGAGGGCAGAACCAACAGGATGCTGGAGATGAAGGTGGTGATGGTGGTCACGCAGAACATTGATTTGAATTTGCATTATGTGGCCTAATTACACTTTGGCTGTGAGTGGAATGAAGGCCTGGGGTTGCTTCGGGTGTTTGGGAAAGCATTTCCCTGAATGAATGTCAGTGACTTGTAGCTGTTCGGAGCACTCTTCCAAACTGCCCTTTCCCTGTAAGAAAGGAGCAAATAACACTTTATTGGTTTATCTTGTCTGGAGCGCATGGCCGCAGCACTCGAACCCTCCATCCTTCATCCTTCCTTTTAAACACTGTTTTTACAACGCTTCCTTTACCTAAACGGGTGGCTTCGTGCAGACACCTCGGGCTGGTGCTGAGCCCGGGGCTCTCGCTGCTGCAGGCGAGGACGCTGCAGCGGGGAGCCCCGCTCTCGGCTCCGGTTCGATGCCGTTTCCCTTTGCCCCAATACAGCGGTTTCCCCGCACGCCGCTGCCGCGTCTATCGCCGCCGGTGAGTCCCGGGGTCGCGGTGTCCCCACGGGCAGCGCCTTAAAGGGGCGATGCTCCCGTGCGGG
>JANHGB010019844.1:0-16714 GCA_026283785.1 Coracopsis vasa
GGAGAACTCATTAAACTGGAAAATTAAAAACAAGCAGTCTTTTGTGTATTATATACTGTGTGCTAAGGAAATGGATGGGACAATGCAAATTAGGTAAAAACCAAAGCAATGTCACAGTTAACTCTTGAAGTCTGTGGGATTTTGTTCTTGGTGCTTGCGGGATTCACTTATCAGCTTGTATTTCATCAGAATGTTATTGTAATGTGTGTTAATCTTGACCATTTCACAGAGTCATTAGGTTTGGAAGGGACCTCTGGAGATCATGTAGTCCAACCCCCATGCCAAGGGAGGGTCACGTAGAGCATGTTACAAAGGAACGTGTCCAGTGCATCACTGCAAACCACAGCATAGACGACAGCCAGGGAAGGACCATGCACAGTGATGTTTGCAAAGCACCAACTTCCTTTCATTTACTGCTTGAATTTGCAGGATTTCATGAGAATAAAGAAAAAAGATAAATCTCTGTCTGCACATTATAGTCTCATCCATGTCATAATGTCAGGGGCATAACTGGGGATTGGTTTTGCTCCATTCCCAGGCATCTGCAGAGTGCACACAATACGATACCAATGCTTTTGTAAACAAAGCTTTGGGATTGAAACCAACCATACCACGCTTTCTAAATAAACCCAGGGAGCTGTGGAGGAAAATTATGTTTGAATCCTTCAATTCATCATGATGTAATCAAGAACCTGTTTGGGTTTGAGCTTCTTGTTTGTTATAGACATACACAGGTAGTGTGTAAGATGTAAACACTGCAAATTCAGTATAAACACAGGCAAGACCTTGTCAAAACTACTGGAAGAGAGTGATACGATATTTGGAGATGAGGAAGTTCAGCCCACAAAATAACAGCTGCAAAGTTTTTTATCTTTAATGTCTCCAGTTGTGTTGCAGTGAAATTGAAATCTTTGAGCAAGGAAACAATTCCAATTAACTGTGCTCAGTGTTCTGCAAGGAGTAACTGATGTGAATGAAATACCTGAAAATTACTAATGATCTCCTTCACATCTCGTAGAAGGCAAAGAAATGCTGCTTCTGCAGTGGCAAGGCACTGGTAAGTACAAGATAAGTTACCAAGGAAATATTCTCCAGCAGGGCTTGGGATCCCTTCTCCTGCCGAGCTGTGGGCGAGAGAAGCGATTTAACAGCCAGTTCTTCCATCTGTACTACAGCAGGCTGGCAGCCAGGGGTAGAGCTTGATCAACAGCCTCAGGGGGATGTGGCTTACCAGCCAATGAGTAATCTGTTTGGCCATTTTGTGTTTTGTAGATTGATTTTTCTCATTTATTTATTTATTTTTTTTAACTTGGAATTGCCAGTGGAGCTGCCCAACTACCAGCAGTGCAGTCCGTGCCAAAGAATTTGTGCTGGCATGCAAACTGGGCACGGAAAGTCCAATCCAAAAAGAACCAGAGCCGCAGGCAGGAGGAGAGGAGCACTGAAGACATTTTGGAACTGTTTCATTTGACAGGAAAAGGATTATTTTTTCCAAAGGAGTACTATTCTGTTTGATTCCTGCCTCCTAGAAATGCGCAGTAGTTGCCTACTGTGTGGCCTGCAGCAGGCCTCAAAGCAGTGATTTAAGTAAGCTGAGCCGAAGGAGGCCTTGATGGAAGTCCTCCAAGGAGAAATCTGGTTTCTTGTAGCACAGAGTGGATTGGATGGTTTGGTAGGCAGCGCTCCTTCTTCTGGAGCCTATCTGTCCCCCAGCTGCATGGGCAGGAGGTTTCCTTAGCATGCTGAGCTTGGGTTTGCTGAGATCATGCAGCTTAGAGTTGTATTAATTAATGAGAGAGCAGATTGAATTCTAAATGAATTGAGCATTTTTTCCCAGACAGATGAGCTAAAAACCTGGGGTAATAAGAACATGGATGTAGAGAGATGAGTAAGAAACAACATGTAAGATAGCAGCTGTAGCATCATCCAGCCAGCAAGTTCTGCAGAAGCTGGATTCTTCTGAAAATGAGGACATCTCAGGAGGCCAAAGACTGGAAAGCTTTTGGTTCAGTGGTGAAGGGAGTTCAGTCCTGTGTTATCTTTAAATGCCAGGAATTTTGTCCTGCTGGTGGCACGAGTCCAAAATGCTTAGAGAAGATGTTTTCTAGCAAATCCTAGACAGACAATGCCTTGTAATAAACAACATTACTGATGTCTTGTGTTCATCAAAGCAGTAGCTCAAGGGACATTTCACACCTATAAGGAAGAGCATGATGGCAACCAAGACAAGTGAAATACCCAGGCAGAATCGTGAATTTGAATCAAGGTCTCTTAAACTGCATGGTGCTCGGGTGGAATGTCTCCCTTGGCCAGGCTCTTGTGCCCTTGTGATTTGGTACTAGTAGTCTACAGGCTATTAACTGTGTTTCACACATCTCTTCCTGTTTACTTTGGACTGAGCCAAAGGCCCTCTGCAGCTAGCAATGCCTAGCCTTTGGTACATGAAGTTTTCTAAACAAATGCCTAAGGCTCACAATGTAGCAAACCTTCTTTGGCTCATGAACAAAGTTTTACATGCCAGCTTGTCCCTAGTTTGGCAGCGTATACAATCTTGTGCAGTTGGGCTTAGCAAAACGTTGTGTTCAGACTCAGCAAAGTGTTTAAGTATGCGCTTAACTTCACCATGGTTTAGCAAATCACATAAGAACCTTAGCGCTTTATTCATCGGGGGAATGTAGTGCAGGAATTAGTTGTTTGTACAATCACAGCTCGTGTTGTTTCTTACCGAAAGAAGAAAAATACCAACAGAAACTTCTGTTAATTCGCAGCTATTCAGTTGCTACAGGAAATACAGCCATTTCAGAAAACTCCTTACAAGAATAGTGTAGTTGATAAAAAACATATTTTAAATGTGGAGAGCAAATAAGGTATATTCTAAAGGGTCATTTACTTCCGCAAGAATAGTTTGGGTTGCACTGATTACATGATCTTTTCCTCATTGCATTGCTGGCTAACATAGTTATTTGTTATACCAAAGGACAACTTGTCTGAAAGAAGATGTATTATTGTATGTTGATTTTGGCAGGCAGACTTGGTTTTAATGATTTCCTTTGTTTGCATGAATTTATGGAGTGCACTTTACCAGCATTTCCAGTTGCACTCTGTATTGGGTAGTTTGCTTTCAGTGTGTTTCATTTGTACGCCAGCATTGCCTACAAATAGTGTATCTTGTGCCTTACTATTCATTATAGGATTGTTTTAAGATTTGGCATTTTCATTACTTTTGTATGTTGGGGTTGGTTTTTTTCTTTTCCATTTGGCATAATTATACACTCATGATTATTACCTGCAATAGTCAGCTAAGCATTTCTTTGCTCGAATGTTAATCTTTCTTAATTCTTCACCCACAAAGTGTGAAGTTAATAGTATTGCTAGCTGGTTTCTGTGAGACTGCATGCTGAAAAACATTTCACATTAACAGGGTAATTGAAACTGTAGCTAATGTATTGGTCAGAGTTGGTAAGCTTTCTAAAGGCTTCTTGCAGGGATTTTATAGAGAGGTCCTGTGGCAATTATCTTAAAGAATAGACAATGTATGTAGT
Source organism: Coracopsis vasa (assembly GCA_026283785.1). Classification (NCBI taxonomy): domain Eukaryota; kingdom Metazoa; phylum Chordata; class Aves; order Psittaciformes; family Psittacidae; genus Coracopsis; species Coracopsis vasa. The sequence continues at coordinate 3,543 of JANHGB010019844.1, forward strand.
GAGCTATTCAGACTGGAAATTCAATGCTTTACATGCCGCTGGGGGTACTGATTCCATCACTCTGCCACTTTTGGACATTAGAAGGACTATTGGTGGGTAAAGTCTTACTCAAACAGAATAAAAGGCACCGTAATTTTGTTTTGTCCTGTTATGAATGGTTCTTATGATTCAATGCATGGGTCATGCAGGCATCCTGTGGAGATACTTTGTTTTTCGTGGGTTTTTTGCAACTAGACTATTTTGTTAAAGTTTGTCAAATATAAAAGATTTGAACTCAGAGTATTGAAAATCCTTACATTTAAACTGTCACCCGTTTGTTTTTAAGGGATATGCTTGCTGCTGCATTACTAAGAGTGAATTCGGCATTCTGTATAACATCTGTGTTCCCTCTGTGTTTCTCTTTCAGCTCTGCATAAGCCAGTTGTCTGAAATTTTGCAGGGCTTTGAGTTTTTCCCCTTGGGGAAGCTGGGAAAATGAGAGAAAGAGAGACAATCTGTCCCTCTTAAGTTAGTGGCAAAACTCTTGTAACAGTGCAGTATCATTCCAACCTCTGTGCAGACACTTTTAGAAGATAGGGCAAATTAGTTGACATAGAGATGGCAAATTGTTTCGATAGATTTTATAGACTAAATCCTCATTCATTACACGAGCCTGAATCACTGGAGGCAGCAGCATGTAAAAAATTCAATGTTGTCCTCGACTTTTCTTTAGGAACAAACCCTAAATCAAGAAAATTTGTGGAATGAAATTGAAGCTAGTTCAGTTGTCCAGTTGTGGCTTCTTACACCAGACCTCCACTGCTCGAGTGACTAGAATACCTGGAAGGCACAGGTTGGTGGGCAGGGAAAGGAGTCTGAGATGTGGAGGTAGGGAAATGCAGGGAGAACCAGAATAAAACAAACTTGGGTGGTTCCCTTCCAAAGACAGGTTTTGTTTTGGTTTTTAAATCAAGGTTTGGGTTTCTCTAAGCTCAGTCCATTAGAAGTTTCTTAAGCAAGATGCAGTGTCTTTCCAGAACTGTCTTCTGTTAAGCTGCAATTACTGAGTACATGATAAATATTACACAACAAAGAACTATGGATGTGTTGCAGTATGGTCAGAATACATTATTATAGTGGTTATTTCTGGGTTTGTACTGCTGTAAACTTTATAAAAGGTATTTGCCTTGAGGACATGGGAAAAGGAAGGAATTCAAATGTGTGGTTTTTTTAGCAACTATAGTTTTCCCTATGAAACTTCATAGTTTAGTTTATGCTGTGGATGCTATATGGATCAGTGCCCAAAGTATCCCAGTGCTTCCTTTTGGCATCCCATGTGCATACAGAACCAAGGAGTGATGGAGCAGGCTCCTGGGAGCTCTGCACAGAGGATCTCTGAGGACTGTTGAGGTGCCTGGTCCTGTTCTGTCAGGGGAGCGTACGGAATCATTGCAGCAGTCATGGTACTAATCCAGCTCTTTAGCGTGGCAGCATGTTTTGCTTAAACTTCATAATTATAATAATGATGTCAGGCACGTGAAGACATTCTCAGTGAGCAGTAAAGAAAATAAAACTGTCCTTGGGTGTTGTTAGGAGGAAGGAGAATCAGCATTATGAGTGCACGAGGAGAGGTAAAGAGCCGCAGGGTATCAGGTGAGGATGTGAAGGCTTTCCGTTCTCTTTGCAGCTTTCTTCATAGTCTGAATCAAAAAAGGAGATAGTAGCAGTAGGAACAGGCATTGGTAAGAGCACAGACTCCAGAGTACTACATTTTGAGTAAGGACCAAATGATTGTATATCTGACAACTTCTGCCCCATATAAATAAATCAGTATTTTCGAACAACCAACAATAGCCTCATTAATCATAGAATCACAGAATGGTTTGGGTTGGAAGGGGCCTTAAAGCTTATCCAGTTCCAACCCCCATTCCGCTAGACTAGGTTGCTCCAAGCCCCATCCAGTCTGGCCTTGAACACTGACAGGGATGGGGCAGCCACAGCTTCTCTAGGCAACCTGTGCCAGGGCCTCAGCACCCTCATAGTGAAGAATTTCTTCCTAATGTCTAATCTAAATCTCACCTTTTTCAGTTTAAAGCCATTCCCCCTTGTCCTGTCACTAAAATCCCTTGTAAGAATCCCCTTAAACTTTCCCCTAGCCACAAAGAGCCAGCACCTAACAAGGCCAGAGCTCTCCTACTACCTCTAGAAGCATACTGAACATGACTTTGTCATGACCATCACAAATTTGGTTCTAATCCCATTAACTTTCTCCAGAGTCTGGATTGATGGCTGGGTGACAAGCAGTCACAGTCATTAGACTGACCCTGAATAGAGGATTTTGATCAGCACTTGCATGCATTGTAGTAAGAGTAATGAAAGATTTCTCTGTCATCACTGCAGTTCCTAGTTTAACCTCCAAACACTTGTTTTCAGGATTCAGCCTCCCCCATTGTAAAGATCAGCTTTCATGAAGTCCCTTTGGAAGAGCTCAGAAAATCTGAGCAAGAAGTGGTTATTAACTGATTTTCTGGATAGTGAATGCTCATATGAGTTTTGGCACTACAGACACTGTATCTTTTCTCTATCAGTTCCTACAAAACAGAAGTTTGCCTTTACACCAGGTTTAGCAAACTTCCTTTGACATGTAATTTCCAAATTTCATTGGAACAACCCCTCAGATCTGGGCTTGGATGGGAAAAGTAAGACTGGGACTTGTTTCCATAGTTCTGGTGAAGTACAGGCTTGACTTTATTGCAGTAGCTTGTCCTATCAAGGTCAAGAAGGCTTACTGCTTGCTGGTTGTTAGCATATCAACTTGCAGCAGAGCTGAAAGGTAATCTTACAGCTCAATGGGATTTTACATGATATTTACAGTATTTTAAGGCAGTTATCAGGAAGAAATATATGCTTGAAAGAGAAAGGTATTCAGAGACAAATATTGGAAAAGGTAAAAACCAGTCATGTTCCTTAAATAGATGCTGTTTAATTTTCTTTAACTAGTTGTTTTTATCAAATTCAGTATGGATTTTGATGGAGAGGGGAGGCAGGAACATGAAGTTTAAGACCCCAAAGAATTTCCTTCGATTTTTCACTATTGGTTTCGGCTTCTGTTTTGTGTCAACTTTTCATTCTTGCAGACATCCTTTTGAAGAGTTAATTTTACTCTTACAGGTAGCAAAACCAGCAGCTGGGGTTGCATCTGCTGGCAGATCTTGCACTAATAAGGGCATTTTCTGCTGCAGAGCATTACTGGTGCAGTGAGATACCCAAGAAGCCACAGCCAGCCACATGTTCCTCTGTACCCTTGGAGCAATTATCGAGCAAGAGCTTTGCAGGTTGTGCACCAGTTCTTGCTTTCTGCAGCTATAAAGTATGCTAACCAAATATCCACAATGGATATTCCAGGATATCTTATTAATGAATATGTTGTCTCCAAAGATGAATTAGGGTGGCAGTCTACAAAGATCCCAGCAGAATACTGGAAGTTAAAGTCAATACAGAAAGAACAGATACTTGTGGTATGCATACTCTTGTCTTGCTTGAAAACTTGCCAGCCTGAGTAAACTGTACATTTTAATTATTTATACTACATGTACCTTGTATTTAACTTTCCTGTTTTATTCTCAACCTAAACATTGCTGATATTTAAAGAAAGCCTAATAGCTGGTTGTATCCTTGTTTGAGAAGATCTTTGTTGTAAAATTATGTATCTTGCAGATCTCCAGTGTTCTCGAACAAGTACATAAGGTGACAAAATGTGCTGTATTGAAAGTATGGGTTTATACACAGATATATAATATAAAACACCAATTACATATTATTTTTAATATACATAATTGTTGTATACTGATTTCTATGATTTCATTAATAATGGCTGTAGTATAGTGGTAAATTAAGGCAGAAAAAGATTTACCATAAGTGTTTCTTGCTAACATGATGATATATAACATTTCTATAAAATAAAATATATATATTCTTAGTAATGATACATAAACAGAAACTGTAATATAAAAATTATTAAAGTTAAATATTATTTTATTATATATGTCTAGTAACACTTCAGAATAAAAGAACTTTATTTTTGCAAGATGAAGGTTAGAAATGACAAATGTTCGATGCTTCTGCTGGGTTAATTTGAAAGCACCTGGGTACAGGTGAGGCTTTGTGATCACTAGTAACCTGATTACTTAGTCTATTTGTTATTGTTGTCCTTCTCCATGTTATTCTTGTGCTTGTCAAACATGCTTCTGACTTTTACTTGAAGACTTTTTTAATCCTCTTACATTTTAAAGACAATCCTTTATTTTCTGCTTCTTACTTTCAGCTACTTGCTGGAAGAGCATAGAGAATATGGAGTTAGATTCTTCACTACAGAGAGTGCATTGTATCTCCCTCTTTTAAGGGACTTTAACTGACTTTATTAAAATAACAGAGACAGCTGAGGTCTTCTGCAGGGACACACACCTCCCCTCTCCCCCCAGGTACAAAAAGCTCCCTTTTTCTCTGAAACAAAGATGGAATATTTTGGAAAAGGAACTTGAAAGCCTTAGTCATCATCTCTTAGTTATTAGAGGTATAGGGAATTGTTTGATGTGTTTTCAACAGGCAGAGATTGAGGATGGTAAGCCTGATGTGCTAGCAGATTAGCTGAAAATGCACAAAGAATACAGAGCCAAACAGGTTTGTTATTTCCAGATAAAGTCTCAGACATGATGTTTTCCTCAAAGGGAAAGACTAGTCTACAGCAATCTGTTACAGCTAAAGACATGTGGGAATCTTGACAGCCAATATCACAATCGCTCAAAATGCTACCCTGGTAATTATAAATTCCTTCCCAAAGATGCCCAGTCTCACTATGGATCTCTTTTGTGAGGTTCCCTTTTCAAACAGTTCGGGCAAATCCCAGGCTCTAAACTGCAAATGTATACATTTTTAAGCCTTTCCTGGGCTCCTGTCCTAGTAGTTATTTTGGTAGCTTTTTAGCTGCCTATTTTCTAGCTTTGCAGTTAACTCTGAGCTGCGGCAAACAAACCACAATAACAACTCTCTTGCTTGTGAGGCATGACCATCCTGCACCCTTTGCAGACAAAAGGGATGCTCACGTCACTTCCCCATTTTGTATAATGAGGTTTTTCTGTCAGCGTATTCACCACCAGACCCCCTCTGGCTGCTACAGCTGCAATCTGTGCGGGCTGGCACGCCAGGGCTTTGTCATAAGATCTCTGGTGTGCGGGTCTTGCTTCCAGGAAAATGACGTGCAGGGTCTTTTTCTACCCCCTGTAATTAAATCAGGCCCTGATGATGATTACATTATTGGCCTGAATGAAGCAAATCCATCTTCTGGCAGGTTGGTAAGGTAGCAGGAGTAATTTCTGTTATCCTACATATAAACCAGGAAAAAGAAATCATGGATTTTCAGTGGCGGTATGTTGGCAAATTAAATCAAAGCAAGCTTTGGTATAACCATTTCCTTGCTAACATCCAAATGGCAATGACACAGTTGGTAGAAGAAAGGTAACTCATGTAACCATCTTCAAAGAAGGGACAACTTCGATTAAACTACTTAAAAATAGCTCCAAGAAGTAACCTACAAAAATAGGTTAATTAAATAGTGAATGGGCATTGGGAGAACAGACAGGGACTAATGTGATCATTAAGTTGACTCTATGCTAAATTTATTCAGTAGCAGAATTCAATTTTTCCCCAAGGTTAAAAAATGATACTTTAGGAGTGCAGGGAGTTGTTGGTCAGAGGATGTGAATCACTGTCCTCTTCCTCTCCCCAGCACAAAGACTTCTGGGATGGTAACTCTGTGTGTGTATATAGATATTTTAATAATAGTGCATAGCACAATTATAATTGTAGGTATTTCTGATCACTATCATATTTTTACATGGATATGTCTGTTGTTATGGAAAGTTATGTCATACAGCAGTCATTATAGAGATGGGTCTGGTGAAACCTGCGGTGTCTGTAACTCAAAACAATGGGGAAATATTTTAGGAGGAACATCAATGTTTTGGAGCTGTTCCCATTTTTCTCTATTCATTGTTGGGTTTTTTTGAGGTATTCTGCTTTTAATGATTGGAGCTGGAGGATGTTGATGGATATGAAGCCTGTAAACTTCAGCTGCTGATACGAGATCAGCAATTTTTATTCCTGTCGTTATATTTGAACCCATGAATAGCAGATTGGATGAGGGAAACATGGTACTGTCAAGTCAAGCTTAGACAACCCAACCTGGCTGAGCTCAAAGGAAAGAGAAGAACAGCAGGAGATAAATAATCACGTTGCCAATATTTTCTCAGCTTGTTTTTATTGGGATCTTCTGGTTTTCATTGTGATCCAGTCAGCATCACATCAGCTTCAGCTTTCCCGTATCAACTAGCTGGGGGGCACCTACCCTGCAACAGAAATGCTTGCCATGATTCAGTTGTATATTATTCCTCCATCTAAAACTGAAGAACACATCTATTGTAAGACAGCTCTCTTACTGGTCTTTCACTTGGACACAACTCCTGTGAGAAGGAGTAGAAAGAATAACTGGAGCTTAGTGACTCTGGAGCACTGATGATGCTCACTGCTGGAGTTCAGGATCCAGCAGAGCCTGGGAGAATTGCTCAATACCTCCAGGGGTAGAGGGGGAAAGCTTTATAGCATGGGGCTTCGTAACCAGAGAGGCAGAAGAGATGATGTGAGCTTAATTCTGCAGAGATTATGTGCCCTTGAAATCTTGTTTTTCTTTCACTGAATATTGTTAAAAAGGGAGAAGTAATGTTTGCAAATGCAGGTGGTGACTGTACTCCTGGTAGACTTAGAGGTACTCGGTGAGAAGAGCTGGAAAAAAACCCTTGTGAATGTGACCAAAAGTCAAAATAGGCAGATTGGACTTTCTGCCCATAGGGTTTACCAGAGTGGCATTGGGGTTGTGTAGATGTCGTGGGTTTAACCCCAGCCAGCAGCTAAGCATCACACAGCCGCTCACTCGCTTCTCCCAGGTGGAACTGGGGAGAGAATCAGGAGAGTAAAAGTGAGAAAACTCTTGGGTTAAGATAAAGATAGCTCAATAGGTAAAGCAAAAACTGTGTGCACAAGCAAAGCAAACCAAGGAATTCATTCACGAGTTCTCATGGGCAGGTGGGTGTTCAGCCATCTCCAGGACAGGAGGGCTCCATCACACACAATGGTACCTTGGGAAGACAGTCTCCATCACTGATAGTTTTCTCCCCTTTCCCCTCATTCCCCCAGTTTTATTTGCTGAGCATGACATCCTATGGTCTGGAGCATCCCTTGGGTCAGTTGGAGTCAGCTGTTGCACCCATGTACCCTCTCAACTCTTTGTGCACCCCCAGACTCTTTGCTGGTGGGGTGAGGAGCAGAAAAGACCTTGGCTCTGTGTACGTACTGCTTAGCAGTAATGGAAACATCCCTGTGTTATCAGTGCTGTTCTCAGCACAGATGTAAAACCTAGCCCTATACCAGCTACTATGAAGAATATTAACTCCATCCCAGCCAAAACCAGCAGAGAGCTTCTAATAGTGATCTCTCTGGCAGCTCCATCGCTGTGTCACCTTTTAGTCCTTGGCCTGTGCCTCTGGCTGTTTCTGTAGGACAGGAGTTCCCATCTGCTATGGGGTAAGAGCCAATCACCAGCTCAAGCTTCCAGCTTTGGCTGGCTCTCTGCAGGCATGGGCACTGCCGATCTGAGATGCTGCCTGTGGCTGTTTCTGGTTTGTTAGGGAAACAGGATTTTAATGTATGGTGTTTTTTGCAAGCTAACAAGATTATGTTAATGATGTACCTGATTCATGTTGCTGATTTACTGCATCATGAAAATGACTCTACAAAGCCCAAGCCTTGGGCTGATCTGTGAGGGCAGGCTGCTGAGACCAAGGGCTCTCTGAAAAAGCTGCTTCAAAATACAAACTCAGGAAACTCTTTCACAGGTAGAGCAGACAAAGCTATTTCTGCATTCCATGAAGTTTGATTAGCAGAGTACAGCCAGTGTGGGTAACTTCCAGAAGGATATTAGAGAGCTTTTCCAGAAGGAAACAGTGAAGGAGAAAATCTACAAGCATCTGTTTGATAAAAACATAATCCAGCTGTGGTAATTAGATCCCGGTAGGATGAGTTCTGGGGGGTTTGTTTCCATCCAAAGGTTGATATATGGTAAGATGTCATCACTTCAAGGATGCAAATAGAAATGGAATCTTTAATAACGAGCAGGGTAGTAAAAGCAGTTTAATTTTGCACTTGGGAGTGTACCAAAATGCAAATTGATTCTAAAGGTTCTTCCCTTTATCCTGCTGACAGGTGAGAAGATTTTTGCCTTTTTTATCTACATATGTGAATGCTTTCTTCAGTGATCTGTAACCAGACATTGTCTGACCAAAAGTGTTTCTCACAGTGAGGGCTGCTTGTATTACACTGTGTTAATTTAAGAAGGCAGATAATGTGACTGCTATTAATTGAGCAGCTGATGGACATCAAGTTTAGCTACTGAAGTAGTACAAGGAAGTTACAGAGCTTTGCAGACACTGTGAAAGAAGTGTCTGATAAAGTAATTTGGTGCTTGAAATCATCAGAAATACAGGGTTCATGCCACATAAGCTGCTGCTTGACAAGCAGCGGGAACTGGAATTTGGTACTTCATACCAGTAGAGAAGCAAATCCTTTGGGAGATAATGTGGGTGAAGCTCATGTGTGTATGGAACTGAAATTCTTGTTAAATTGTTAGAGAAAAACTGTTGCTTTTAGAAGCACAGCAGTGACTTGTTTCTTGTGGATTTTTTTTTTTGTTCCTCAGCTATTTGTGTCTCATGAATTCACTTTTAATCTGAAAATCCCATTCTTTTGGGAATAGATTTAGAGTAAACATTTCAAAATTGAGAAGAAAAAAATTTGTTTCAATAGCATAAAATGGGAAAGCTGGCTGTTGTTAGGAGGCAGCTGTATAGTGTATGCTGAGTGAGCAGAGCTGAGAGCCTGAACAGCATTGCTGCAGTCTGAAGGCTACCTGCAGCCTGAGCGTCTCAGACGGTATGATGAGCCAGGTAGTACTGGGTCAGTGCTCAGACTGTGAGTCTGAAAACAAAACCTAGAGCTTGGCAAGAAGTATTGGTTCCTCTGCCTTGCCACTGTCAAAACACAGGCAGAGGTTCCATAGCTGCTGGGAGCAGAGAAGTTGTCTGGATCAGCAGTCAAGCAGTACAGTGGTGTGATGCTCTGTGCAGGGTTGCCTTCTGGGTCAACCAAACTGAGGGACAGATGTGTGCTCTTCCCCAAAATTGTCCTTCTGATATAGCTCTAAAAGGCTGGATGTGAGGGGAGCTCATCAGGGATCAAAAGAAATGCACAGATTCCTCCCCAGCTCATTTGAGATGAGTCAGGCAGCGATGTGCCTAACTCTGGTACTGATTTTTTTCCTCACGTGTGAATACCCCACAGTAGGAAATCAAGCTGCTTCTATTCCCAGTGTGGTTTGATGATACAGTAAATCTATTTGGGGACTCTCACTGCTGCGGTAAGGCTGCCACAGCCATGTGCTGAACAACACTCTTCTGGCATAAAATCATTACACTGGCTCAATTTCTAAAACCTTGTCATATTAGGTGTTACCTCTCTGCACCTCACTAATTTTATGCTGGATTAGAGCCTGTCTGCTATAGTATAGCCAGCTCAAAGCCAATGTAAACTTTGCATTTGGTGTTCTGGCTCTTTCAGCTGAAATGCGGTCATGAGTCCATCTGAATCCTGGTCAAGTTTATGCCGCTGATGGATCCAGACATTCACAAAGCCTTTCTAGTCAGTTTTGTGTGGCTGTATGTGTGGTTTGGAGAGTTAGGAAGGCCCAGGAAGCCAAGCCCAGCCCTTCAGAAGATGTTTCTGCTGATGACTTGCATTGTCCTTTCTATGAACTGAAGGAGGTAGAGCTCAACAGAAAGAAATGCACTAATCATTGAATTGTAAAATATATATCCAAGGGAGAGTAAATGAATGGAAAAACTGTATAACAATCTTTATATGCAGAGTATTATCATATCAGTGCCCAGGAACTAAATGGCCTAATTGGTAGCTCAGAGAGCTTATCCTTCTAACAATGTACATGAGAGATGGCTGAATAAAAATTGGTTTGTGTGCTGAAGGAAATGCTTTGCAAACTTCAAATATGTTTGTGTTTGGAAACAGTCTCGCTGATGCTTGTTTCCCCTTCTATTAATGGCATGGCATGCTTTTATAGCAAAGCCTGTTTGTATGTAAATAGTTCCTCGATGGAGGAATCGGCTTAGTCAAGAATATGCAGCAGCCTTCCTGGGCTTTGCAGGTTTTACAGGGCCAATAACATCTCTTATCATGATATGCTGCAGATTGGTTCATTTGAGTGGCATATTTGTAATATTTCAGTCCATGGAAATGTTGACATTTCTCCCGCCTCCTTTCACTAAGGGACTCCTTGAGACAGTAGCTCACTGGGAAAATTGCTCCTAGATTAGGGTAGGTTCAGCTAAGCCTATTGCTGCAGTTTTGGTAGTGCCCAGATTATGCTTTTCTTAAAATGTAAAAGTTAATGGACCTATTCAAGGGCTATGTCTTGGGTCAGGTTCAGATTTGTATGTATCTGACTTGAGACAAGATAAGTGATGCCTCTTGTGTGCACCTCTGAGGCACTTCTGCTGGCAGCACTTCAGGAGATGGCTTTTGTGTGCTCATTTTCTCCTGGGTTTCCAAGTGTGCAACCGGTTGGGTGTTTTTATTATCCCATTATGCTTTAATGAAATTATTAGCTTGCTATCCTCAAATTTTGGTTGAATATAGAGCAATGCTTACATGAAGCTGATTTTCACATAGTACACATAATCTATGTTCAGCTTTATTTCCTCTCTCAGTTGTCTGTCAGGAAAGAAGTGAATATATTGGTGCAATTGCAAATCTGACTTTCTGTGCCTAAACTACCTCTGTGTATCCAATATCTGTGAAATGAATGTAGTATTGACAAAAAAGGCAGCTAAAGTTAAATGTTTCAATGGTGTCAGAAACTGAATACACCACATAGGCACAGCCGTTGACAGTCCCATGTGTGACAGGATTGACTTCACCTCCACAACAGGAGCACTTACAGAGAAGAATGTAGTGCATTCCTATTATTTTTATTTGAGCAGACTGCTATTTCTACTGCATAAAAGCCCATATTGCAAAACTTGAGCACTTAAGGCTTCAATACAGCAACCTTGATGTCAAGAGAGGTGATTACTGGGAATGCCGCCTCGTGTCCCTGGTCGTTTCATTGCTGATCCTGCAGCCTTTTCCGTTTTGGCAAAGGTCTGGGTCATTCTCCGAGTGCTGTATTGCCTTCCAGTGCTAGACTCTGAGCACAGTGTGTGTAAAATATACTGCCAATAGCAGGTCTCTATCACACATGGATACTTTTCTTTCCTGGCTTGTGCAGTAAGAGATTGGCAGGGCTTGTTCTGAGGCAAAGAGTTCCCTTGAGCGGTTTATGTTGTGTTTCCCATAATAATTCATAACCTGGACATGTGATTTAGACCATTATATATGAAATTTTTGGCATAGTGTAGCATCTAGGTTGTGGTGAAAAGTATTGTCTCTCAGCTCTTTTGTGGAATAAAATTTATTCATTTCCTAGTTTCTTTTTGTATCTTAGTAATTAGAAACAGAGGAGGTAAATGCTGTTTTTCCGGTATGAAATGCAAGAGAATGGAGTTTCTTGCCCTTCATGAAGGGAGGGAAGTTATTTTGCAATAGAAAAGCATTGAGCTTGCCCTGTAACTTGAATTATTCATTGTTAGTCAAGTGTCTTCCATTGGTAAAGTAGATTTGGAAAGTAGAGATTATAGTGAGAAAAAAAAACATTTTTTTATACAACCATCTACTAAATCTGTACTAATGGACATTCTCTGTCTCGAAATTAGTCATCTTTTCCTTATAATTATATAGCTTTCAGGGAATTTCCTAAGAAGCTTTGAGTTGGGGATGGACCTATTCCCCCCTTCTGCTCTTATTTGTCCACACAGTTCCATGTAGTGAGGTAGGAGGGATGGGCTGGTATTTTAGGAAAGAGGTTCACTACTTGTTTGTTCTTGGAGTTCTTTCATTAAAATAAAATGCCGGTAGGTTAATGGTTTGTGGTGTCTGCAATGTCAAAGGTCTTTGATCTGACATGTGTTCTTAGAGTAAGACTTGGATCCTCATCGGCCTTCCCCTTATTATGGAAAATCATCCAAAATTTTCCTTAATTTGCCGTAATATTACAATTCCCAGACAAGCCTTTTCTGTAAATGAGAATCCATTACAGGTGTGCTATGACTGACCCCTTGACGTACTGAATGATGGCACAGCCACATCCTGAAAACTCTGAGGGCTTGGAACGCCATCAAGGAGTATTGCAAATTTTTATTTTTAAAAATTAAATTTTAAAAATTTATTTCATTCTCACATCCCCTTCCTACCACTTGATCCATGATTACATTAACCTGCTATGCTATTCTAGAAAAAATATAGATCTACTCTAAACAATATGTTATAGCCACACCTTTATTATCAGCATTTTTTTTTCCCAAGATGTATAAAAATGTGTGACTTCTGCTTAAATGTAGAAATGAGAAACCTGATTAAGAAACCTGCCAAACAGAATTACTTTTTATTATATTTGGCAGGACATCACTCAGCAAGTCATTTTTGACCAGATTCCACCACTGTCAGTGGATGACAGAGCATGTTTTATCACTAATCTCTAGAAATAGGAACTGAGTGTTCCTAATCTAGCTTGCCAAGTACGGTTGGCTTGATAAGAACTTTCTGCCTGTGCCTGGATTTTCCACTACAGTTTGGGTCTGGTCAGAATCTGTGTTTTCTTTTAGAAAACAATTTCTCTCTCTCCTAATCACAAAATTAACTTTTTATGGGAGACCAGAGCACTTGCAGCATATCATGAACCTGAACAGATCCTGAAACAACTGTTGCTGGATAATGATTCCATCTATGGCCTGATCCACTAAAATCCAGTGCTCCGTGTGTTCCATCTTAGCCCTCCTCACAACCCCACAAGGCATCACTGTGGACCTGGAAAGAGATAAAAACATAAGACTTTGCAGCTGGGAGCCACTACTCTGCAAACCTTCTATTATGTTTTATATAACCCATTATTATAATCAATACACTGAGTAGGCTTTTAA